>JAJMID010000056.1:0-89150 GCA_030583405.1 Sugiyamaella americana | reverse complement strand
TCTAAACGAGTAAAAAGAAGTTCCAAATCTGAACCTATTCTTTGGAAGGTGAATTCCTCTATCGGTTCAAAACAATTTCCCTAATCCACTCGGACTCAAATTGGTAGCATTTTTCTCAGCTTCAAGTTTACAATTCTCTCCTCGAAGTTCTTGGCAGGAACTCTATTGGCAAAAAGTTCGTCCAATTCTTCATAAGTTCCATGGGCAATTTCTGGTAAGAAGAGATAGAACAATACTAAATACTAAATTGATTGACGAAAGACGAAAGAAAATGAATCTAACCTTAATGTACCAAATCCTTGATTAGCTGAAAGTGATTTTGCAACCGTTTTAGTTCTTAAAGCTGATGTGGGAATCTCGGAAGCGATGGCCTACGATTCTGGGCAGAGCCCAACCGCCGTAGCCAGTCGTATTCTTGTACATGACAAATTTAGAAATTTTATATAAAAGAGTGAGAAGAGGCTTCGAAGCTAAACAAATAGAATAAATAAACTTCGAAGTAAAAATATAATTATAATAAAGAGAGTGAGAGTGAGAGAGAAGAGGCTTCGAAGCTAAACAAATAGAATAAATACGCTTCGAAGTAAAAATATAATTATAATAAGATACTTGTGTTAAATGAAACTAAACACTTTTTCCTTTAGTTTTCATCTTGTGAACTTTCTTTTTATGCTGTTTTATAGCATCAATACCTTTGTATGACTTTCCACAGATATCACATTCATATGGTTCAAGCTTTTCTATTTTTTTTTGCGATTCAGCCAATTTTTTGATTTTCAATTCGGTGCATCTTCCTTCATGTATTTGGAGGGTATCCTTTCTGGGAAAGGTATAAAGACAACCAAGTCCTGAATTTTTACATTTGTACATGAATGGAGATGGATCATCCCTTGAGTTTCCAATAGATGCATACTTCTTTACAGGAGTAAAATCTTTGGATGATTTATATTTTGGCCAAAGTCTTACAAAAGGATCACTTAAAACGATGTTAATTTTGGAAAAATAATTGATATATTCTTTAAATCCACGTGGTATATCTTCGTTGTTAACTTTATCAGAGGATTCGTTGTTATCTTCCTCATCTTGAGCATCTATATCAGCTTGTGAAATGGTAATTTCAAGTGAGTCTACGTCTTCTTCGTTTTCTTCAAGTTCACATTCAGTTGTGGTTGCAGTTGTGATTATTGATGTTGGTGCGGCTGCTGCTGATGCTGATGATGTTGATGCTGATGCTGATGAAGATGGTAATGCTGATGCTGCTGATGATGATGAAGATGGTAATGATGGTAAGGAATTTAGGCTGGTATCCAAACCGAAAGAGGTAGAATGTGGTAAAGGTGAAGAAGAATTATGATTAAAATTGTATACCTTTTCCTTTCCTTTTATTTTAGCCCTGTACTCAGCAGTTGTGAGTTTTTTGGTTGATTGATTGAATTTAGCTAAATCTTCTCTTCTAATATTATCAATTGCTCTTTGCCTTTTATGTTTATAATCCTGCAAAAGGTGTTTAGTGAATGGATTCCCTTCTTCTTTCTGAATCATGGCATCTATCTCTGCGGAAGATATTTCTGTGACTTTACGCTTTTTATAAATCTCCTCTGTTCTACGAGTAGTAATTCTTTCAGGATCGTTGCAATATTCTTCCAAAACATTTGCTAAATGGGTTTTAGGTCTACCAATGTACCTTTGGGTAACTCCACTTTGAACAGTACCATGAGAGTGCCCAGCGGCATTTTGTACAAGAGAACTTACATACCCTTGTACACCATCAGTTACACTTGATGGTACTCCTGAGAGATCAGTTAAAGTAGCAAATCTAATATGATGAGGTGCAACATAATTGGCAATTCTAGTATCAGTTGCTAAGCCTTTTAAAGAGTAGTTGATAAAATGTTTACCACAAGGAGTTTCGAGTTCCAATTGGCCATTTCCATTGATAGCACATATTATGGGGAACTTTGGTTCAGACCATTCAACAACACCTCCATTATCTAACATATTAGAAAGTAAATCGTCTAATGATTTTGGTTTACCTACAATAAGACCATGACGCAAAGCATGCGTTATGAGGTTGCTTACCATACACATATGATTGTTAAATTTGAGTGGGTGACAAGGATAAATGTTGTCGTAATTGAGATGAATGCTGTTATTACCTCCTCTATCTTTGAATCCCTTTGTGTGTAAAATCTTAATTTTACAAGTTAAAGTATTGATTATTTCATCTTTGGTGGTATTGGAAGAACATGATATTTCAATGTCCTCGTACTTGAGATAATATCCTTTTGCTTTTGAATCTTCATCACTAGCTATTACCTCTCCCTTTCTGCATGCAGTACCAGACATTATGGACATTGCTAAATTTTGGAGTATTGTTTTGTCCCAGGACAACACTCCTTCAGTTTTTGCTTTAATGAGATTTTCTCTTAACATATCACTAATATCACTGGTTGACAAAGAACTTCTCTCACGAGAATAACCCTTTAATAGTTTTCCTTCTCTTGCTCTATTATCAATCCATCCGTTCATGATGACTTCATTTAATGTGACATTGTGGTAAAATTTACTATATGTGATAAGAATCGTTACAGCACCTTGAAATGTGCGTATATTTGGTGACTTGCCTTTAAGAGTTTGAATAGATAATTCACCTTGCAAAAAATCAATTGCTAGTTTATCTGAAATAGTGATCTCCTCTCCTGGATGTTTGAATTTGTAATATATTTCATATCTTTGTTTCCATAACTCCTTTACCTTTACAGTTGAATGTGCACCATAAGCAAAGTTCTCCATTTTTTCTTTACCATAGGGAGAGATATCAGGATTTATGTAGTGGGAAGCATAAAGGGTGGCTATTCGTTCAGCGTGGCTGAGGTTTTCCTTGGGCTCAGATTCAGAACCACTCATTTTAATATTAAACAATATCAACCAATCTAAATTATAGTTAGTAAGAGCACTTCTTCTGATGTGGGTAAACAACTTACAACCTCCTTGTACAATTTCTTAATAATCAAATCACTATTTGTTTAATATACATTCAATATTAAACAATATCAACCAATCTAAATTATAGTTAGTAAAAGCACTTCTTCTGATGTGGGTGAACAACTTACAACCACCTCCTTGTACAATTTCTAAAATATATCAAATCACTATTTGTTTAATATACATTCAATATTAAACAATATCAACCAATCTAAATTATAGTTAGTATCACTTCTTTTGATGTGAGTGAACAACTTACAACCTCCTTGTATAATTTCTTAAATAATCAAATCACTATTTGTTTAATATACATTCAATATTAAACAATATCAACCAATCTAAATTATAGTTAGTAAGATCGCTTCTTCTGATGTGGGTAAACAACTTACAACCTCCTTGTACAATTTCTTAATAATCAAATCACTACTTCGCAATAACAACACAAATATAATAAATAGATAAGTTAGCTTATCCTAATAAATAGGAAATCCCCATTCAATAAAACAACAATTTCAATGTATGGAATTAATTCAAATTATAGAGCAGAGATAGAAGGATTCAATTATAAGAAAAGAGAAGACACTATAAGAGTTCTCGCTTCTCTAAGTAATACATATACAAGCGTCAGATCAGTAAACATGGATCTAGCAGCCAGTCGCGATGAGCAGAAGCGCACATACGCGATATCATCACGTGATAGTATGATTACCTCTTTCCGAGGCTCTCTCAAATCACCACTCATTTTCCACTAATAGTTGAAACTTCCTGCTTATATATTACTATATACCTGTACATCTTTCGAATTTAAACTTTTGTATTACATAGCGACGACCGCACAGATGCCATTGAGCTTCAGGGGAAGATAGAATGCGTTCCCGTTAGATGTTGAGCTTAATTTTATGCAGGAACACTGAGCAAAGTCTAATAAATGGTCACGTGAATACTAAGATTAAGTTTGAAAAACATGAAATAATTTGACTATTGAATAATTTTACTATCGTTATATTATCTCTCGATATTAGCTAATTCCTCTCTATATTGATTAACTAGCTTAACAATACAATGCACAAATATGCTTCTACAGTTATCTTATCTTTTGATCTCTAACCAGTCAAATATTCCTAACCCTCAGATCTCTGTGAATAAATTCTTTCAGCCGGAATCGTGAATGGAACCGGGCACCTCCTGGTAAATTCTTAAAATGCTTCGCACGTATAATCTACTTATTATTACACTACACTGTAACGAAATTTGGGGCCTCCTAATTTTCCCCTATTATTCGACCACAATGAAGATCTTTTTCTAAATTTATTCCTTACTCTATCTACGGAAATTCGAATTCCATCGGATGGGGTAAAAGCAAAGCGATGGGAAGAGTTATGTACATAAGTTTATTAACTGAATCTATAGATAATCTACAAAGTATTAGAACCAATTTTAACTTAACAATCGTTAATCTAATAAATCCCCCACGCACATATTTCCTATCTTGGAGGTACCCCCACTCACCCCCACTCAGTGCCCTGGTACTTTCCCCCGATCCAAATCTCTATTTAAATCTTGCTAGTACCATCTTATTTGGGATAACTGGACGGACAAGAACATAAACCAACCGGTACAGAAAAAAAATTTCTCTAATATCAACATCCGTCTAAGTTATATCTAAGGAAATCAATAGAGTGTTAACCTATTGATATTTAAACTGGCAGATCACTTCTAAAATAGATTACGCCCACTTTTAATGATCTACAATCTAGGCAGGGCCCAGCCGCAAGTACATAATATGTTCAAATGGAAATCGTCATTTATTGTATACTAACTAAAAAAATAAAATCGTAACTATTATAGAATTTAAACTGATTCAACATATTCAGTATCAAGTTGCTTTTCATTAAGAGTACCATCAGCAAGTCCTTTTTGGTTATAAGCTTGATCGGCCTTAACTTCAGCCGCAGTGATGTACTTTTTGAAGTTCTTGGCTGGAACTCTATTAGCAAAAAGTTCGTCCAATTCTTCATAAGTTCTATGGGCAATTTCTGGTAAGAAGACATATAATAATACTAAATTGATTGCTGAAAGACCAAAGAAAATAAATCCAACCTTTGGTCCTAAGTTACCTTCATTTGGATTGATAATGAATGGAAGAACAAAAGTCCAGAATGTACCAAAACCTTGATTAACTGAAAGAGAAATTGCAACAGTTTTAGTTCTTAAAGCCGATGTCGGAATCTCGGAAGCGATTGCGTAGGCAATCGCTCCAATGCCACCGTTATAGAAGAAGTTAAACATTGTTAAAAAGGCAACACAAGCAGTACGAGCAGCAGCAGAATGAGCAGCTTGAGTACCGGTGATACCAGTACAAAGTAAGTTAATCATCAAAGCAGATAAACCACCAATAATCAAAGGACGTCTACCAAAACGATCAATAATGAAGAAAGAAACAAGAGTACCACCCATGGAAAGAACTTGAGCACCAATACCGATTCTGAAAGATTCTTGAGCAGTAATTCCAATAAGTTGATAGATGAATGGACCATAAGAAGAATTGAAAGAAACACCAGACATTGGATGGGTAAAGAATACTAAGGCTGCTAATAAAGTACGACGAAGATTGGTACCTTTAAAACATTCAATATAACTTGCACCAGCAGTTAATTGTTCAGCTTCATAAAGAGTAATTTTTAAAACATTAAGTTGATCTTCAGCATCTTGTTCATTTGAACATAATTTATTGAGTTGTTTTCTAGCTCTTTCTTCATCACCTTTACGAAGATAAAACCAAGGGCTTTCTGGCATCCAAGGTTGAACAAGAATAGCAACACCACCAAATACCCATTGGGCAACAAATAAACTTTTATAACTCCAATCACTATCCATAGTACCAACATAATTACCAAGAATACTTCCAATGAAAGGACCAATTGTTTGAGATAAATTACAACAACCAGTTGCAATACCACGAACAGAAAGAGGAGCAATTTCAGCAACATAAGAAACACAAAGTGCAGACATAATACCAAGACAGAAACCATTAATCATTTTACCAGCAAAAAAGGTTTCAATATTTTTACAAGAATATTCAATACCAATAGCAACAAATGAAAGACAAATAGCAAAGAAAAGAACAATTCTTTTACCAATACGATCAGCAGAGAAGGAACCAGCGTATAAACCAACAACATTAGCACCGGTTGGACCAGCTTGAATAGCAGATTGCCATGATGCAGGTAAAAGGAAAACACCATTGACATAAAGACCACCACCGAAATTTTCTCTAAATCTTGGAATAGATAATACTTGACCACCAGCAGAGTTATCAAAACCCATTAAAATCAACATCCACAACATAACACCAATCCAAAAGAATACTTTTGGATACCTTTTCATAGCAGCAATATAACCATCATTATGAGCAGTTTGTTGTGCAGCACGGGCGGAAATTTCTGCATCAGTGGCAGTAACACCAGGAACAACAACGTCTACGTCAACAGCAGCTTCTTCTTTAGACATGATTAATAAGATTAGACGAAAATTGTACTTTTTATGATAAGAAACAAAATATGTCTATATTATTCTTGAATGATAAAAAAAGATTCTCTCCACATTCATGCTGGAGATCATCGCATTATATATAAAAATTTCCCCTGAGAAGCGGAAAAAAAATGTGGGGAAGGTAAATGCAAGTTTAGAGTTTAAAGCGGGACAGCGCGAGGAGTGATCGACCCTGCATGTCACTCGGTTAAAATATATTTTACCTTAAGTAGTAATGATAAGCAATAGGTTGGGTGAAATGATTGTCCGCTGCGGAGACAGGCATTTAACGGCCTAACAATAGGACGAGATTTTGGCCCAGTAGCGTCGGCAGATCAATCTACCAGTGATATGGATTAGGGGGTAAATAACAGTGGGGGGTGATAATGATGGACCGAATCTCCGGTGTGGGAGCCCCCCACATGTACCCCACATGAACGGAAGCGATATGAGTTTAGGATTAATATCGTTAGGGGTATAAACGTATAAAAGATCCTCATTTCTGTAGTTTACCCCTCATTGTACATGAAGAACGGTGAATATTATTGAATATTATTAGTGACTATTCCTCGTGATTTTTTTTTTTTATTGTTTTTAATTATTAACTAATTTTTATCTCCAATCATGCCTTCTCCTAATAAAACTCGTTATGCTCTTATTGGTACTGGTGGTAGAGCCATGTTCTTTTATGTGTCACTCATTCAAGATTATAACCAAACTTCTGAATTAGTTGGATTCTGTGATACTAATCAAACTCGTATGGATTATGCTAATAAGAAAGTTGAAGAACTTGGTGGTCATGCCGTTCCAACTTACTTGGCAAGTGATTTTGAAAAGATGATTGAAGAAGTAAAGCCAGATCAATTAATTGTTACTACTATGGATCGTACTCACCATAAGTATATTATTCGTGCTATGGAACTTGGTGTTGATGTTATTTCTGAAAAACCAATGACAGTCGATGAAAATAAATGTCAAGATATTTTAGATGCAATTGAAAGAACCGGAAGAAAGTTAAGAGTTACTTTTAATTATCGTTATGCTCCTCATAACACAAAGGTACGTGAATTAATTGCTGATGGTACAATTGGTAAAGTCAATGCAGTTCATTTTGAATGGTTACTTAATACTAAACATGGTGCTGATTACTTTAGACGCTGGCATAGAAATAAGAATAACAGTGGTGGTTTATTAGTTCATAAATCAACACACCATTTTGATCTTGTTAACTTTTGGTTAAATACAAATCCAGTAACTGCATTTGCATTTGGTGATTTGAAATTCTATGGAAAGGAGAATGCTGAAGAAAGAGGTGAAACTAAATTTTATACTCGTGCCCATGGTAGTGAAGCAGCTAAAAACGATCCATTTGCTTTACATCTTGAAGAAAATGAACAGTTGAAGGAAATGTATCTTGATGCTGAACATGAAGATAGTTATTATCGTGATCAAAGTGTTTTCGGTGATGGTATTAGTATTGAAGATACTATGGGTGCTACTGTTAAATATGCTAATGGTGCTATTCTTACTTATAGTTTACATGCTTATTGTCCATTAGAAGGGTTCCGTGTTGTATTCAATGGTACTAAAGGACGTATTGAATTGAATGTAATTGAATGTTCATATGTAAATTCTGGTGGTGAACAAGCTGAAGAAGGTGCCATTGAAAAATTAGAACTCACTGTTTTCCCAATGTTTGGTGAATCTTATCAAGTTGATGTTAATCAAGGTGCAGGTGGTCATGGTGGTGGTGATCCAGTACTTTTAAATGATATCTTTGGTATTCCAGTACCAGATCGTTTCAATCGTGCTGCTTCACATGTTGATGGCGCATTATCAATTTTAACAGGAATTGCATGTAACCAATCAATCAAAACTGGATTACCAGTTCAAGTTATGGATTTGGTAACCTTTAGGGGGAATACTAAATATAGTAAGAAGTAGAGTATATAGATTAATGATAGACTAATTTTCGTACTGTTTATGCTATCCTATGGTGGATCACGTGATCCACTCAAAAGGGTCAGGCACCGAATAACGCGATCCGGATAATTACCCCGCAGATGTGAGATGAAGTCATCTTCATCTTTACCCCGCCACCTCCAGTAAAGTGTTTTCATTACCCCGCCAACTCCAGCAAACTGTTTTCTTTACCCCGCCTCCAGCAAACTGTTTTCTTTACCCCGCCAACTCCAGGAAACTGTTTTCTTTACCCCTTTCCTATATCTGTTAACCGTTAACTAAGGAGCATGCAGATTTAACCCTGCAGGTAATTGGTAATTTAACTCTTCGGTCAATTAAATGTCCCGACGCGGATCGGCTGATCTCGCGTCAAAACCTTTACGTTAAATCGTTTAAACTTTCCAAATTAAGTTCTAGACAACTCTTGTCAACGGCTGAAAGGGAGAACGGCCAGACTTAATTACCCCCCATAATGCTAAGATTTTAGATATTCACCCCACTCACCTATTTCAGGGGGATGGATGCCACTACTCAAAAACGGAGTTGTATTGTCCACCTTAAAAAAGCAATGACGAGAGTACTCCTTTAATAGAAGAATTAATCCGATATTAGAATATTTCAACCGTTGCTTAACGTTAGTTAAAATTAGTTAACGTTTGTTAAGATTCAAGTCATTTATAGATAGCAAGATTATTTTTCGATAGCGGTTAGGGTTACTCATGAACGCTACCATTGAACGCTACTATTCAATTATTAATTTACAATTCAATTAATAATAAAATAAATCTAATCATTGATTACAATAGATTCCAATTATATTCAACTATTAACATTTAATTAAAATTCGACCGCGCTAATTTAAAGTGCATGCACGGGAGAAATTTCTTAATCTAAGCGAGGTTGTATACAATAACCATTGTTAAACCGTATGGGAAATATAATTACGAATTATATAACATATACTCCATTCTATTTCTTTATATAAGCTTCTATCTCCTAGGATAAGGCAGATCTCGATCTTTTCTTGATCCACAACAAAGTACTATCTATACAGGGGAATTAAACTACGTTCAACTTTTTTTCAATATATTATATTACACTCTTCTAAATCTAAATTATATAGCTTTGTGCATACCTTCGCTAACTACCGTCCACCCACTTGGGAATCCTGGTGCGTTTTCACCTCCATCATTATCCCAACCTGCCGCCATAAATGCCACTGCCAATAAGAGACTTCCTGTAGCTGGCAAGTATGGAAATGGTACTTGAGTACCACCGGGTGCTAATCCAACATCATCAAATGGCATATTAGGATCTAATAAAAAGTCAATTGCTTTATCAGGACGTCCAAGTCTAGCAGCATTCATAGCCAGCATTCCAAAATCCCATCCCCAGCATTCATCAAAATGCCAAGTTTCCCAGATTTTTTCTGATGTAGCTTTCATAGTTTTAAGGTCAAGACCATCAAGTTGTGGTAACCATCCATACATTCCAACCAATGCAGGATGTTCCCATGTATACTTTGTCCACATCTCTTTCACTCCTGGCCAGATGATATATAGACCATCTTGGATATGAGGTGTAGGTAGATTGTGTAAAACTTTATCCCATCCAGGATTAGCACCAAGTCCTAATCTTTCCCTCCACTTCTGAGCTATTAAAAGACCAAATCTCCAGTATTGTAATTCAAAAGATGGATTATATGTTTCTTTAGCATCAGTATTTTCTGATACTACATGAACAGGAGATCCTAAGTCATAAACTTTAGTATCAGGATTCCAATGAGCATAGTCCTCCATAAAATCAGCAGTTTCAAAGATTGCTTTCTGCCATTTTACTAGAGTATCTTTACTAGGATGTGCTCGATAATCTAATTCAGCAAATAACATTACATGAGGATTTTGCCAGATTAAAAGTGAGTTGATTTCACCCGGTGATGGTGTACCAGATGGGTCGACCATCTTTGGCCAACGGGCACCTTTATATCCTTGTGAAGAAGCTAATTCCTTTGCATTTGATAATAACTTTTCATAAACAGATAATGGCCTGTTTAGTATAGACCATTTATTAAATAATGCTAGATAACCAAGATGCCACCAAAACATTTCACTATGAAATTTACCATACCAACCAATATTAACTAATCCACTTTCCTGAGGAGGTTCATTTCCAGTTGCATTAACGGCCATTGCATATTGACCAAGAATAAGCCTTCTTTCTAATTCTCTCCATCTTGAATCAGTACTTTGAGATAAATCTATAGCACCACCCATAGTCCAGAACTTTTCCCAATGAGATTTAGAAGATTGAAGAATATTATTAAAAGGTTGTACATATGCAATTTCACTCTTACTAAATGATATACTAACATCTAAACTAGAAGTGGATATATCTGAATTCAAATTTAATGCAAATTTATGATCTTTAATTCGTTCTAATTGTGCACTTTCACTCCATTTTGCACTAACATAATATATATTATCATCAATATCTCTTTTCAAATTAGCACTATTGGAAGTTTGTTGTAAAATATCTGTACTATGATCAGATGGATTGTTCCAATCACCAACATAAGGAGCTTGAAATTTTGCTTTACCACTATTATATGGGAAATCTAAAAAGATAGATAATTCCCCTTGATTTATTAAAGATGAATTAATTGAAACTGATACAGTATCTGCTTCTACATCAGAAATAGTTTGAATTTCAACTAATTCTCCTTTGAATTCAAAACTACTTGTAATAATACCCGACCAAAGGTCGAGTGTTTGTTTTGTATTTTTTAAATCAGATTCTTTAATATCAGTATGATTTGGAAAGTATAAACCAATTCTACCAAGATTCATTCTATTAGGATTAGCAACAAGCCATTGTCCCAACTCTTTCTGTTCATTTGGGATAAGATATTTGACATCTTTACCATGAGTTGGCCATTTTTGTCCATGAAATTCACCTAATCCATCAGCAGGTATTGGATCATTCTTCCAACCCCAGTCAGACATAATAGAAAATGGTACAAACGTCTGTAATCCAGTAACATCTGCACCGAAAGCAAATCTACCATTACCAACTTGAATAGATGATTCCAAATTACTACTAGTTCTAGTAGGATTATGTCTACGAACGAGAGATAAACGATCAATAGGCATTTTAAATGGTGAATTTAAAAGATAATATTAGTGACCAAAATATAACTAAAATCTAGTTCTATATCTCTCATCTTATGGTCCATCGTTCGACCTGATCCAAGTGGGATGAGTGGGGATTTTACCCCACGTAAACTGAGATCTACACTACACGATTCTTTTTAGTTAACATTTCTCCTAACCCCGATCTGCCGGGTTAAATCTCCGAATTCAACAGTCAAAACGCATATCCAAAGCTGGGCATCCAACATTTAGCCAACGGTATAATAACAACCCGAAGCAGCTAATTTATCGGTAAAATAACATTCCCATGCTACAAGCAACCTGCCCATCTTGCCAACTCTTCTGTGGACCAAATAATCAGTTCGGCCAAATGATAGACAAGATTAGAAGGTACCCCCACATGGACGTGATAACCGGATTAACAGCATCTAATGGTTTTCCCCGCAATAAAGTCTACAGGTAAGAGTATATATAACTAACCATGTCTTTTGTAACTTTAAAAAAAAATAAATTTATTTTCTTATAGTATAAATATGGTACAAGGAAGAACAAGTGTTAATAAATTCCCTAAGATTAAGGAGGTTCGTACCTTCATCCCTTCGGGACCTGGTATGGGTGACTATCATGATGTTGAAAGAGGTCATTGGTTAATTGATGATAAGTTTTCAACTCCAATGTCAAAATACCCAGAATATCGAAAGTCTCGTGTTGATTGGGGTATTAATGTATTAGGATCATTCTTTATTGAAATTGAAGCTGATGATGGTACAGTTGGTTTTGCTACTGGTTTTGGTGGACCACCTGCTGCTTGGTTAGTTAAGAATCATTTTGAAAGATTTCTTATTGGTGCTGATCCAAGAGATACTAATCGTCTTTGGGATCAAATGTTTAGATCAAGTATGTACTATGGTAGAAAAGGTTTAACAATTGCTGTTATTTCTGTTGTTGATCTTGCTTTATGGGATTTACAAGGTAAAATTAGAAATGAACCAGTTTATAAGATGATTGGTGGATGTGTTTTAGAAAGACTCAAGTTTTACTGTACTGGATGTGATCCAGCTGCTGCTAAAGAACTTGGATTCTGGGGTGGTAAGGTACCACTTCCTTATGGACCTGATGAAGGCCATGAGGGTTTAAAGCTTAACGTTGAATTTCTTCGTAAGCATAGAGAAGCAGTAGGACCTGATTTCCCACTTATGGTTGATTGTTGGATGTCTCTTAATGTTCCATATCTCATTGATTTAGTAAATGCTACTAGAGATTTGAATATTAATTGGTGGGAGGAAACTCTTCACCCAGATGATTCTGATGGTTATGCTCAACTTAAACGTGCTTTACCATTTATTAAACTTACAACTGGTGAACATGAATATACCAAATATGGATTTAGAAAACTTATTGAAGGTAGAAATGTAGATATTCTTCAACCAGATGTTATGTGGGTAGGAGGTTTAACTGAATTATTAAGAGTTAATGCTCAAGCTCAAGCATATGATATTCCAGTTGTTCCACATGCTTCTGGACCATACTCTTATCATTTTATGTTTTCTCAACCAAATACACCATTTCAAGAATATCTTGCAAGTTCACCAGATTCCAAAACTATTTTACCGGTATTCGGAAATTTGTTCTTAAATGAACCAATTCCTCATGGAGGTTTTATGGATGTTACTGAATTAAATCAACCAGGTTTTGGATTAGAATTAAATCCAGCAGCAACTCTTATTCCAGCTGATTTCATTTTAACTCCAGCACCAGCTAAACCAATTTCTAATGGTTTAAATGGATATGCTCATACAAAGAAAGCTATTGCTAATGGAATTGCTAAAGAAGAATCCGAAACTCTTAATGGTCATTAATATATAATTTGATTTAAATAAATAGATTGCATCCTAGTTATATTTCCGATTCTATAACAGCCGGATTCGGTCCGGACCTGTTTGCTTACAAATATATAACTGTATCTTAACTGCTTCTACTCGGAATAACCAATCCACGTAGAACCTGCCCGGCGGCCGGCGGACGTAGATTTGGTTGTGGGGGTTGCGGGGTTGACCCCCACTTTAAGTAATATATAAATAAATAGATAAATTAGGTCTGGAGAATCTGGTAAATCTGGCGATATACTAACAATATGTCTAGAATTATTGATAGTCATATTCATTTGTTTGATAAGGTTCATTTGAATGAATTAGCATGGATGACTGATGATGGACCATTGAATGATGGTGATGGTCAAGATTTGGTAAGGTATGCTGAAGAGACTGATAAAAGGGTGCAAGGTGTAATATTTATTGAAACAGATAGAAAGGTTGGTAAACCTATGGATAATGTAGATAGTTGGAATTATGTCTTTAATGAATATGAATATATTGATAGAATTTGGAGAAAGAGTTTATTACCAATTGAAAGGAATGATCCATTACCAGATATTCCCATCTTAGCTGCTATTCCTTGGGCTCCTGTACCAGAAGGACCAATTGTTTTAGAGAAATATATATCCCAATTGAAAAGTAAGGGTAAGAATTTTCATTTAGTTAAAGGATTTAGATATCTTGTTCAGGATAAACCAAAAGGAACATTGCTAAAGGAAAATTTCATTAAAGGAGTCGAGTATTTAGGTCAAAATGGATTTATATTTGAATTAGGTATTGATATAAGAAGTGGCGGTTTATGGCAATTGAAAGAAGCTATTGAATTTTCAAGAAAAGTTCCAAATTGTGTATTGATTATAAGTAAGTTTATCGATATTTCCCAATCATGTTCATACTAACGTTTTAGATCATTTAACTAAACCTAATCTATATTTATCTCCAGAAAATATTGAAAAGAATGAAGAATTTCAAGAATGGAAACAATTGATTCACCAACTACATGATTGTTCAAATTCATTTATCAAATTATCTGGCGGGTTTTCAGAATTACCAAAAGAATCATTTAATGATATAGATCTTTGTGTAAGATATATTCTTCCTTGGTTTAAAGTTGCTTTTGAATTATGGGGAATTGAAAAAGTGGTATGGGGAAGTGATTGGCCAGTGTGTAAAATTGGTGGAGGAAATATAGCAATTACCAGGTGGATTGATATTTGTGATAAATTATTAAACGCAATGGGTATCAATGACAAAGGAAAGGATCTTATCTTATATAAAAATAGTCTTAAAGCATATAACATATCTATTCATTAATTTAAATTACATATCTACATTGACATCCAATCAGGACGTTCATTTCGTTTACCATCCAAACCATCATAAAATCCAAATTGATCTTCGCGAGAAAGAATGTTTTTATATTCTCCTACTGAATGTTGTAATGGGGTCTTTTCACCCATTTGACCAGTTTGCCTTGGCCAATTAAACCAATCAAAGATATCATTCATATTGGAACCATCCATAAGTTCGGGGAGATCCAATGAAGATATAATTGATTCTTGATCCATTTGATCATCAGATTTAATACTTTCATTATCATTAATAGATCCGGTTCTAGTCTTTTTCCTTTCTTCTGCTAATTCCTTCTTCTCCTTCTTTTGCTTTGAAAGTAAGAAATCTAAAGCATATGCATTTCTTCTCATATCAGTAAAGATTTGTGCTGATGATCCTTTACGTTCATTTTCTCCATTTGAATCAACATTAGTATCATCTCTTGAAACACTATCTGAACCTCTACTTCGTAATGATAATTGTTCATCAATAATCATTGTTAATAAACCATAATACCTAGCAGCTACTTTCCATACTCTTCCTAATTTTCTAAGACCAGTTAATAAAACTTCTAAATCTTCTGGAAATGATTTATAATTAGTTACACAATCAACTACTAATAATCTTGCTGATACCCATAAAGCCCACGCATAATGAGGTCCAACATATTGCCCAAGACCAAAAACAATAACATGTTTTGCTAATGATACAACATTTGCTACAGCAGTTAAACATCTTTTTGCTGCACTAGGAGAATTGGAGAAGAAATCTGATTTAAGACATGAATAACCAGCAGCAGAATTTAATCTTATAACGGTAGTTTGATAAGTTGATTGTAACATTATAATCATTGGATTAAGAGGATTCTTAAGATTATTTGCATTGATAGTATCAACAGTTAAATGTGAAGGTAATGATTTATACCAACTATCAAGATCACTATCTAAATGTCTGAAACTTACTTGCCATTCAAGAACATCTTGTAATGAATAAATACTAACTGGCTTTTTAAGAAATTCATGAATTGAACTTAGTAATTGTAAATTTTCCATCATATAGCCAAATCCATCTATATTAAGAGGATAATTAATAGAATAATCCTTTCTAATTGGAGTTTTTAACCATCTTGTTTTTAATCCACTATGATCATTTAAAGAAACATCAGTCCATAAATCTTCTCTAATTGGTAATAATCGGTCAATTTCAAGAGAATTTAATTTAAAAGAAAATGCGGTTGCTACTGATGAGAATCTATCAAGGGAATAAATGACCCAAAATAATCTTCTACGAGATTCTAAATCTTGCCAATTTTCTGCTGGTGGTAAGATATCTGCTGATTGAGCAGATATCGATTCATTCTCTGATGATGAAAAGGAATTAGTTATTGGTTCTCTTGATAATCCCAAGTGAGTGGCAGCAGAACAAATTAATGGGATAATACTCCATGTTTCTGGTCCATTTGAAATCCCTACTAAATCAATAGCTAATACTACTAATGCTTGTAAACAATCAAGATCTGTTATTGCAAATGATTTCAACATTACTGTTTCTTTACAAGTACGATAATACCGTTCTTTATCAAATTCATTTAATTTAAATTGAGGAACAAATCTAACAGTAACTGCAATTATCGAGTATAATATTAATGGATATTCTTTAGGCTGTGTAGATGCTGAAGGAGTACGAATAGATCCAGGAGTTTCTGGAGTTTGACTTATAATATCATGTAATAAACTACTAGTTTTTATTGGATGAAGAAATGGATAACATGGATGAATTCTTTGAAAATAAAGGTCAACTAATTCACGTAACAATTCTTTTGGAGGTAATGGTGTAGTAATTGTAACATTAGTACTTGGTGAATGATTATCATTATTATCATTATTATTATTATTACCATTAGATCCTATTATAGATAATTCATTTGCAGGAGTACGAGGTAAACTAACCTTTGGACTTGATTTAATATGTATTTGTGTACTATGAGGACTTAATCCAGGCGAATTATGCTGATTTCTAAAAAAATCCAACTGCTTACTAAGTTCTAATATCGTATTAGCCTGAGATGAAAGATGAGCTTCTAATTTATTCAATCTAATCGTATTATTTGGTACTTTCATTAATTCATCTTCAAATTTCTTAAGAACTATTGATTGAGAAGCAACATCAGAATTTAATCTTAATAAAGAATCTCCCTGATCAGAAAGATTAGATTCAATTTTATATAATCTATCTAACATTGATTTACCATATCCAGGTTTCAGCCCGGGCTTTCTTTTTGCTTTATAAACACAATTACCTGAATTCTTAGTACACCATCCACAGCTTGGTTTTATACGATCACAGCGCACTTTTCTCTTTTTACAGGATTCACAGCTGAGAGATGTTAGTTTTATTGAATGCCTCCGGCGGCCGGGCGCTGCCCGGACCCGTTGTTCCTCGCAAAGCAATGAAGTGTTGATGGTACTTACGATCCCATTTCCCCATCTAGATCATCGTCTTCTTGATCGTAGTCTTCTTCACGATCATTTTGATTTGAATCTTCGGTTCTTCCGCGTTTCATTTTTCATTGAATAACCATCCATTAACTGTAGAAAGAATTTATTGATAGACGAAAATTAATTGTCGTCAGACTTAAAACATGCATGAAAAGAGAAAATCGTCCAGGAAATATTAAAAAGATCAACAGTGGGGGTTTGGTGGGGTTAAGCATTTGAATGAGGGGTAAATGCATAGGAAGAAATGGTTAAAAAGTGTCACACTGCATAATTAGCCGGAGGAGTAGGTGGGTTAAGAGTGCGGGAAGCGAGGAAGGAAGGTGGGAGAGTAGAAGAGGAGGAGGGAGAGGCGCAGGGAGAGGAGGAGGGAGAAAAGAAGGGAGAGAAGAAGGGAGAGCAGAAGGGAGAGCACATGGCAGATAACGTGAATGAGAAGAGATGAGAAGATGTGTGTGGGGGAAGATGGGAAGTGCTATAGACGCTACTAGACTTACCGCTCGGCCATTCAGCATGGAAAGTGCATTCGAAGGTGAAACTGACGGTGGTGCTAGATTAATTAGTTAAGATAAAGAGAGAAAATAACTATATGGTTATAGTAGTAGATTATTATGGGTTATAGTTACAAATAGATGTTCTTATATAGCTCTTGCAAAGCTAGGAACAACGTGAACGGGTCCGGGCAAAGCCCAGCCGCCGGAGCAGGAACAATGTAGATCATATTATATTAAGATTATCTATATTATTTTAACAATAGAATTATTTCTTCTTCTTGTTAGATGTTGAATCCTTTGGTAAATCTTTAACATATGGAATAAATTCAGGTTCACCAGGAATATATTTACGTAATACTTCAGGAACTCTTAAACCATCTTCGGTTTGATAATTTTCAAGAACACAACAAAGAGCTCTTTGAGTAGCACATAAAGTAGAATTTAAACAATGAACGTACTTCTTTTCACGTTCATTCATCTTCTTAATACCACAACGGATTTCTAAATTTCTAGATTGGTAATCAGTACAATTAGAACAAGAAACAAGTTCTTTATATTCACCTTGGAATGGGAACCATGCTTCAAGATCATACTTTTTAGCAGCAGCATTGTTGAGTTCACCAGAAACAATAGCAACTAATCTATAAGGAATTTGAAGAGATTTATAAAATTCTTCAGCATGACTAGCCATTTTTTCAAATTCTTCCCAGGATTTTTCTGGTTCAGTAAGACAAAATTGTTCAATCTTATCAAATTGATGAATACGGAAAATACCCCATGCATCCTTACCATGAGAACCAGCTTCACGACGGAAACAGTTGGAATAACCAGCATAACGTTTTGGTAATTGTTCAGAAGGTTGTTCAAACCATTCACCAGAATGATAAGCAGAGATAGGTTGTTCAGAAGTTGCAATAAGATACTTCTCATCTGGACCATCCATAACTTTATATAATTCTTCATCAAATTGAGATAATTGAGCAGTTTTTGACATGACATCTTTATTCATCATAACAGGAGCTTGTAAAGCAGTATAACTACGTTTTACCAAGAAATCTAAACCATAATTAATTAATGCTTGATTTAAAAAGACACCATAACCTCTTAAAAAGTAACCTCTATGACCAGAAATCTTTACTCCACGATCAGGATCATAACCATCTAAACGTAATAAAACTTCATGATGAGATAATTTAGCCTTGACTGATTCGTCAACAACAACCCCTTCAGGAACCCATTTACGAACAATTGCATTATCAGCTTCATCATTACTGATAGGAACAGATTCGTGAACAATATTACCAACGACATTAACCTTAGCTCTTAATTCCTTCTCAGCCTTTTCTTCTTCTTCAATTAATGCTTGTTTCTTAGCAACAATTTCATCCTTTTGTTTAACCAAATCGCTAGCATCTTCCTTAGCCTTGAACTTCAAACCAATTGATTTTTGTAATAAATTTTGTTCCTTATTTAAAACATCAACTCTAAATTTAATCTTAGTCCATTCTTTATATTCATTAATAATTTCATCAACAATTTCAACAGAGTCACCTCTTGCCTTTTGACTCTGACGAATAATCTCAGGATTACCACCCTTTTCTTCAATAAATTGAATAATATCAAGCATATTAAATTTAGTTAATACTCTTATCAATCAATACCCTAGATCAACAAAATGACTTGGAAAAATTTCAAAAACCTCAAACCTTCAAAACTTGCAACGAAATCAACACGCCGCACTCACGTGATTATCAGTCCGGCGGGCGGTGCAGAGCGGGCCCGTTGTTCGTCACGTAACGAGGAATAGAGAGAGGGTAGTAATTGTGGATGTTGGAGAGATGGTAAGAGGAACGGAGATGATGAATTGATATTGTATTTTATAAATTTATATATTAACTGTGTTCTAGTAGAGTGTAGTTAAGAGCATTACGGATATTTGTTTAAGGTTCAGGGGTACATGTAATATAGAAAGTACTATATAGTTAGGTTACGTATAGAAGGTATAGGAGGTAGCTAAAACGTCGTATAGATGCGTTGTTTCAAACCTGAGCTGGTCCTCATATAATTCTCGATCGCGAAGCGAGGAGCAACGGGTTCGGGCAGAGCCCGACCGCCGGAGGCATTGCCAATGCTGAAGGAAATGGTTAGCTGGAATCAATTGTTTAAGCTTGATCGGTAAATCTATATATTACGAGATCGAGCGGTTATTTGGAATAAGAGATGAACGATTATAATGATTATAATCTTTTTGGTATGGTGTTTTATACACTAATTTATTTTAAGGTTGGTATAATTAATTAGGTCATCGAGTTCGGCCCTAATATTAATAGTACCCTAGTGTACAGTCTACTGCCTTACTTAGTATTTACTAGTAAGATATTCTATGCCAATGACTAACATCAGATAGTAATATTGTATATAGCTTTATAGTAATATTGACTAACGATACGGAGTTGTGATGTTTATTTCCGTAACTCTTTCATTAATCGGTATTCCATTTGGTAGGACTCACTGTGTCCTTCCATTGTCCAAGATCCGATGCCTCCGCGCAATCTCTGCCTTGCTATGATCAGCCCCTCTCCCTATTGTAGGGCCGATTAATGGTCACTACTGACGTTACTACTTAACGGTAATTAGAGTTATCCAACTGCTTGCCTCTATGCTTGGTGGGGTGGCTCTCTATAAACATTCCTACCCTTACCCTGAATGTTTTTTTTGTAAGCCAAAGTAACAACAATTTGAACCGATCAAAGGTGTGTTAGACAGTACAGACAGTCAAGAATTGATCGTAATAAACAACGTACCGTAACATTTCATCATATATTGTTCAACAAAAGAAAGCTACGCAAACGTTAGGTATCTAGGTTGGCTTTAAGTATTAGAATAAGAAAAGGATCTCGAGATCTTAATAGCATCACGAAGACAATATACGGCATTAACAAGGGGACAACAGAAACATATTTAGAAAAGATCTCAAGCAAAGAATTGAATTGAATTGCGTTGGTATAGACAAGCAAACAGGATTGTAAGGAAGTCCCTACCATAAGTATTCCTCGCTTTGCGAGGAACAACGGGTCCGGGCGGAGCCCGGCCGCCGGAGGCCATCTAAATCTAACGTGTAGGTTAAATGAAGAAAAGGAATTGATTTTAATGCATTTAAAGAGCGAGAGAGGGAGATTTAAAAGAAGGATAGGAATCTCATAAATTGAAAAAAAAAAGGAGCAATTAAACTGAAAATTGAAATTGAAAATTGAAAATTTTTTATTACTTATAAAAAAGATAAAGATCAAAAATTCTTATTATTATATAAAATTAGGGAGGTCTCATGGATCCTGGATCTGATTCTCCATTAAGAATAGGATCAACTAGGCGTAATACTCGCGGACATAATGATCCTGATTTTGATCGTGGCCCAATTGGAAATGAAAATTTGAAGTTGTTTAATGCGAGGATAGGAAGTGGAAAGAGAGATGAAGGGTTTAAGAAGGGATTTGGAGTAGGGGGGTTAGGAGGGGTAGGAGTTAGTGGAATGGGTGGGATTAATGACTTGACAGAAGGTAGTTATTTGCAACAGCCACAGCATCAACAGCCACAGCAGCAGCAAGAGCAAGAGCAGGAGCAACAATCGCAATCTGCCCCCGGCCAATCAGCATCTCATTCACAATTGCATCAACAACAACTACAACAGCAACAGCAGCAACAACAGCAGCAGCAACAACAATCCCTTCCTTCTCAACAGCAACCAGGCTCTACTCAGCAGCAATATCAACAACCTCAACAACCTCAACAACCTCATCTTTTACATCCTCAACAACATTACCATCAATCATCACCACGTCCTCATCTTCAAAATGCTTATGATTTAGGCGTTAATTTACCTACTGTTGAAAAGCTTATTGGTGAAATTCAATCAGCTTATTTTGATATTTCTCGTTTAGAAGTAAAATGTTTAATGTTGAGTAAACAAATTGAAGATAATCAGCATATCATTAAACAATCAAATTTATCGCATTCAGGTGGTAATTATGGTGATAATCCAACTTCATCAAAGCTAAGAAATATTACTATTGATATTAGTGATGTTGGCGGTAATAGTAGTACTGGTATTGGTAGCAGTAGTAATAGTAGTACTTCAACATCATCAAACATTCAATTTGATTCCTCTAAAATTCCTCCAGAATACTGGGCAGAAGCATACTTTCTTGAATTATATCAAAATCAAGCTAATCTTATTGATAAATATTTTGATTTCATGTTCTTAGCATATCATCCTTGTGGTAATAGTGTAACAAGAGGTTTAGTCAAGAAATATAAAATTCCTATTCGTATGTGGAATAAAGGAATTTTTAAATTTTTAGATATTTTAAGAGCTCATATGCCAAAATCTCAAGATTTGATTACTAAATTCATCTATCATTGCTTTTCATTACTTACAATGTTGGTAGATCCACCGTATGAATCACGGTATATGTGGTTGGAAGCATTAGGAGATTTAGCACGATTTTCAATGGCATTAGGGAATATTTCTCATGGTGAATGGAGAGGAGTATCTCAATATTGGTATAGTCGAGCAGCAAATAGATCTCCAGGGGTTGGAAGATTATTCCATCATTGTGCAGTTGTTTGTATCTATCGACTTGATTCTTTATTCTACTTTTGTAAAAGTTTAACAACAACTCAACAATTTGAACCATCTAGGGAAACAATTCTTTCACTATTTGAATCTAACCAAGAGGGTGAAGCCAACACCCCAATTGCATTATTCATAAAACTACATCAAATCAACTTCACGCAATCTAATATAAATGAATTTCAAACAATATTAGCAAACGTTATATCATCATTGATGACACGTGATCGCGACTATAACGACCTAGATTTAAAAAATAGAGGTGCTATATTAGCCTACTGTAATATAACTTCATTATTAGGATATGGATCATTAAAGAATTCCGCATCAAGGTTTTTTTATGAATTATCAAGAATAAGAACTGGTAATACAACTCCAACCAATAATACCAATACTTCAATTACATCTTCATTAAATGCATCCTCTGGTTCCCTTTACATGGCCCAACAAATATCATTTGAAATGCTGAAGCATTTCTTAACATTACCAAGACATATTGCATTACTTCATGTCATTATTTGGTTACATTTCCTTAATTCATTAATTGATAATAAAGATATTTGTTATGAACTTTTAGTTTGTGATTTTTTCCCAGCAAATGAAATCATTCGCTTTTTAAATGATGGTATTCGTTTAGTGGAATCAATAGTAAGTGATAATTCACTAAATAGTAAATATTATAGAAATAATCTAAATTTTGATAGCGATTCTCTATTAGAAAGGATTTCTGTTTGGAAAAAAGGTTATAGTACGCGATCTCCTTCTTCTGAAGATAGTATCGAACTGATATCTGCAAAATTACCCAATGCTGAAGAACGTGGTCATTATCCATTACTTCGTGAACGTCCATTACCAGAAGAGCTTCTTCTATTAGGGTTTGTATGGTCCTACAAAACTGTTAAAACTGATATTTATACCGAATATGAATCTTCAACAACCGACGAACCTTTTCCTGGTCAAGCTGGGAAAGAGGTACTTCGTCCTATTCGTGAAGTAAGAGCAATTGAATTAGCATTATCATTAGTAGCATCTAATACATGGATTGGATTTTCTGAAGGTTATTTTTATCTTCAAGCACCATTTTTCACTTCTGAATCCTCTTGAACTAATTCAACTTAATGACATTCAACATTTTTGTAGTCTTTGTATGTATTTAATGAGCTATTTGTACTCCAAATTTTGTGCCTCCGGCGGCCGGGCTCTGCCCGGACCCGTTGTTCCTCGCTCCGCGAGGAATATCTATTACGGCGGTGTTTCCGGCCGAGTTGCACCACCAGCAGTGCGTGTAATTTTACCGCTTATTCCATTCAACGCTTTAATAAGCTCACCTTCGTGACATCCTGAAGATGTTTTTACGATATCAATACCTACATAGAGCGGTGTTCAAATCGTCATACGTTAATCTCGGTTACAAAGATAATTACTATATACTATTAACGCCTAATAAATCTCTTTATATTTGCAATATCTGAAATATATCTAAACTAAACATTTATTTAACGAGATAGTAGATGCTCCCTGCTCGTTCGCGATTAGCCATTGACTAGCGCTGACGTTCACTCCATAGAATCGGAAAGGGAATTCCACCACTCCCCTTTAGCATCCAAAAAGCTACCGCTGGAAATCTTCAGCTGCTGCTTTCAATGACAGGAATCATTAATGTGAAACCATCAATCGTACATCAGTTGCTGGAATAGTTACTTCAGTATCGGTCGTACCACCACCAAAAGTGCCAGTTCCTCCGCTGAAGAATGATGGGGAGGAAAAAGGGAGAAAGAAGTATTGCACGGTCAGAGGAATTATCGATTTATAACTAATATAATTTTTAGTTCTAAAGTCTGGGGTATTGTATCTCAACTAAGGCCGCGGTCCAACATTGAACTATGTCCCGGCGGAGGTCGTTGATCTCTTAAAGAGTTAAAAAGTTCAAACTATGCAATTTGGGTACAAGCAAAGATATAATTTTTATATAATCACTAACTTACATTAATTCTCATTTAAATATCTTATTTCTACCTATAAATTCCCATTACAATATCGTTCATAGAAGAACTCTGGCTCTCTCTTCTATCTCATTAGTCCCTGCATATCGCACCTAACAGTGCCAGCCGTTTTGATTTGAGAAGATCTGCTAGAGGAAGTTCATGCTGAATGAATTAAATTGGTTGAGATTTTTCCCAGACCAAACGACTTCTAGCAACTATTAAGATGTCCAACAATTCGGCCGTAGTAAGTATAACAATAACATGATTAATTGTACTAAATAACTAACAAAGCGTAGAAACCAAACGAGGTAAGAGATGCAATTTGTTTTTCCTTCACATCCTCTCGCGGTTGAGCTCTTGCTCAGACCCGTTGCTACTGGCTCTGCTAGATTATAGGACTAACAAGAAAGACTCTTTTGAGTGCATCAGTTGCTGGTATATGTGCAGCTGTGGTTGATTCAGTTCTTACATATCCATTAGAATATTTAAAAGTACGACAACAATTGTATATCGCACCAAAGACTGGAGCAAAACAATTGGTTATTCCGGATTTCACAAGAGTTATGTTTAAAGGATGTTCAGCATTAATGACGGGTAATGTCACTAAATCACTATTAAGATTTTCAGTATATAATTGGGCGACCAAATTCATGGCTGATAGTTCAGGAGAAAGTTCTGCTCCTCAAGTAATAGTAGCAGGAATGTTTACTGGTACATGTGAATCATTATTAATAGTTCCATTTGAAAGTAAGTATACATCAGCAGGTCCGGGCAGAGTCCTGCCGCCGGAAGCAAGAAAGATGGTTAACAAATTATAGATATAAAAACCACTATGATAGAGAGAAGTGCATTAAAACCCATACCAGCAACAGAATCAATATCAAATGTTAATCAACATTTACCTAGACATTTACAACATCATCACAAGGCAACTGAGACTATGTCAGAAGAAATTCAGAATAAACCAAATGAAAAATCAAATAAAAGAGTCATTAGACCAAAAGTTTCGCCAAAACCACATGCTCATGCTCATATTCATAGAAATGTTTTATATGAAGTTACACCTGGTATTCACGGTTTATTTGGAAATATTAAAGATATGTATCAAGTTAGAGGACCAAGAGCATTTGCTCAAGGATTTATGCCAACTATATTTCGTCAAATAACAAATTCAACAGTTAGATTCACAACATTCAACTTTTTAAAACAATCATTCCATCCTCATGATAATGAACCAATGCCTGGTTTACTGGCATTTGGACTTGGTGCAGTTGCTGGTGGTGTTGAAGTATTAGCTACTCAACCAATTGATGTTATAAAAACAAGAATGCAAACTGTAAATGGTATAAAGATTTATGGATCAAGTTTGTTATGTTCGTACAAAATATTCATTCATGAAGGTCCAACCAAACTTTGGTCGGGAATGTTACCAAGATTTGTTAAAGTAACTTTTAGTGGTGGAATTATTTTTGGTGTTTACGAATTTTCTAATAATCTTGTAATGAAAGCTATGCAGGAGAAACCATTTTCTTGGGAGTGATTTCTACAGTGGGTGGTGCATGTATATAGTTAAAATATGAAATTTAACCTTATAGAAAATCTCCCATAAAACAACGGGTCCGGGCAGAGCCCGGCCGCCGGAGGCATCAAACGTTTTATCTAATCATTTATTTACGTTTATATTCTACATATTGTTAATACCAATTTGAGTTGTTGTTCAATACACATTTTTGCTCTCCTTCTACAATTGATCCAATAACATAAGCTTTTTCTGTTTCATTCAATTGTTTAAGAACATCTTCAACATCTTCCTTTTTAACAATAACTACCATACCAATACCCATATTCAATGTTTTAGAAATATCGGCTTTTGGTACATTACCTGCTTTACCAAGCCATTTGAAAACTGGTGGAATTTCCCATGATGAACCATCAATTTCAGCATTAAGATGTTTTGGAAGAACTCTTGGTACATTTTCAACTAATCCGCCTCCTGTAATATGTGCTAAAGCAATGAGTTTCTTTTGTTTGATAACTGGCAATAATGATTTAACATAGATTCTGGTTGGTGTTAATAAACTTTTACCAACAGTTGTTGATTCATCCCATGGAGCTTTATCAGTATATTTTAAATTTGAAACTTCAAGGATCTTTCTGATTAATGAAAATCCATTCGAATGTGGTCCATGAGATGCAATACCAAGTACAACGTCTCCTACTGCTAAATCATCAAGACGTGGGAGGATTGCATCACGTTCAACAGCACCTATTGAAGTACCATTAACATCATAATCATCTCCATGGTAAAGACCAGGCATTTCAGCAGTTTCCCCTCCAACAAGTGCACAACCAGCTTGAATACATCCTTCAGCAACACCAGATACAAATGCAGCAGCAGTTTCAATATTAAGTTTTCCACTAGCAAAATAATCTAAAAAGATTAATGGTTCTGCTCCTTGTACAACAAGATCATTAACATTCATACCAACAAGATCAATACCAACAGTATCATGGATTCCTAAAGTTTGAGCAATTTTAAGTTTTGTTCCGACCCCATCAGTAGCACCAACAAGAAGAGGATCTCTGAACCCGGTTGCTTTAAGATCGAAAAGACCACCAAATCCACCAATATCAGCATCAGCACCAGGACGGCGAGTTGATTTAACTTTAGCTTTAATTTCTTCAACAAACTTATTACCTTGATCAACTGATACACCTGCTTGTTCATATGTAATACCAGTATTACTATTAGCACTAGCATCGCGGAATGCTTTATGAGCAATATCCCGACGGAAATATCTATCTTTAAATTGAATTTGTTCAACTCCTGCATATGCTTTAGCAACTGCTTCTTTAAGAGTTGGTGCAACTGCTGATGATGCAATTACTCTACCACCAGAAGTAAATACTTTACCATCTTTAGCAGTAGTACCAGCATGGAATACAAAGGTATCATTAGCAACGTCACCAACAACAATTTCGTCACCCTTTTTATAGCTTGATGGATAACCACCAGCAGAAAGTACAACTGTTGTAGCAAATCCTGGATTAACTTTAAGAGTAACTGAATCAAGTCTATGTTCAGCACAAGCTAAAAATACTTCGGCTAAATCAGTATCTTTGGATAATAATGGTAAAACAGTTTGAGTTTCTGGATCCCCAAATCTAACATTATATTCTAAAACTTTTGGACCAGTTTTAGTAAGCATAATACCAGTAAATAACATACCAACAAATGGAATACCATCTTTTCTCATACCAGTAATAGTTGGTTTTAAAACAGTTTCTCTAATTTGAGCAATTAATTCAGGAGTTGCAATTGGAGTTGGTGAATAAGCACCCATACCACCAGTATTAAGTCCAGTATCAGCTTCACCAATTCTTTTATGATCTTGAGCTGGTGGTAAATCAATTACTGTATAACCATCAGAAAACGCCAAGATAGATAATTCATCACCTTCAAGACATTCTTCAACAACAACTTCATCACCAGCATCACCAAATTCCTTATCCTTCATAATTTGTTCTAAAGCTTGATAAGCTTCTTCCTTATTAGTTGGCATAAGAACACCCTTACCAGCTGCTAAACCACTAGCTTTAATAACAACATTATGATTCACAGATTTAACATATTCTTTTGCCTTTTCAAAATCAGTAAAATTTTGAAATTCTGCAGTTGGGATATTATGTTTAGCCATAAAATCTTTTGAAAAGGTTTTTGATCCTTCCATCTTGGCTGCCTTTTCTGATGGTCCAAATACTGGAATACCAACTTTTCTAAAATACCCTTCAATACCTTCAACTAATGGTTGTTCAGGACCAGGTACAACTAAACCAACATCATTCTTAACTGCAAAATCAACTAATTTAGTGAAATCTTCCTTATTAGAACCAATTGGAACATTCTCAACTTTTTCTAATTGACCATTACCAGTACCGCCATTACCAGGAGCGACATAGATTTTATTAACAAGTTCTGATTGGTTTAATTTCCAAGCTAAAGCATGTTCTCTACCACCATTACCAATAAGGAGGATATTGAGAGACATGATGAGAGGTAGAAGTCTAGAAGATAATTAGAAAAGTAGAGAGAATAGTAATCGATGGTTAAAAATCTCAAATCATTGCAGTCATTAAGGGCTTTGTATGGAGATGAGAGAATATACGGCTGAAAAAAAATTTTCATGCAGATAATAGTTTAAGTTTACATTTCTTATCGATAAGGTTGATAGGGTTTGGTAATGGCGAGAGATGAGTAGAGGTAATAGAATAGGTGAGGTTGAGTAGAAGGTTGAAAATGTATTAATTTCAGTAGCGAATAGAAGGGAGGTGTTTATTTAACGATGATATTATTATTATTTTCAACTATACTATCTGATAGTATCTACGAAAGAGTTGTGAATGACAGTCCTTTGAAGTATGCAAGGGCTTGGTCCCTGCGTAATTTGACAAACCTAACCCGAAGGCTTGCCTCGGCTGTTATAGGTGTAACGATTGTCCCTATGATAATAACTACAGTTTACTTGGATATTAAGTGGATTGTGATACAATATCAAGGGATTTTGACAATCGCATTCTGATTACTTTGCTAATAAATTAATAATATCCACTCTTTGATATATGCTCCAAGCTTCTAGTTGCGATTACGGTTAAGGATACCAAACACTTTCTGGAGACCTTGCTAATTCATCACGAACTTTACCCAACACCTTATTGAGATTAATAATCTATATCTATTCTTAATTATAACATATACGTTCTGGTCCTCTCCGAAGGGTCCTTCATCAACACTTTGAACTCAATCACATATATTTGATTTTATCGATCGTGTTAACGCATTTGAAGACATATCCCTCCTCCTGAAAGAATAGTGATCTGCTCACAACTCCGATCTGAGCAGAGCTCAGCCGATGGAGGCAGTATAGGAAATGTTATATGCAAAAACTACCATCTAGTAATATCGGCTACATCTTCTTCAGGAACAGTTTCTGCTTCACCAAATACAGAGGATTGGGTGAACTTGCCAATTTTTTGAGGTTGGAATTGTTTACCATTACTATTCATTAAATCTGGGAGATTTGTAGTAAGGAAATTAATGATAAGTTGGTTAATTTCTACAAATTCAAGAAGGAATGCATCATGGCCTTCAGGAGAATTAATCTTAGCTAGAACAGAATTAGGAATATTCTTTGCAAGATTTTCTTGTTCGGTAAAGGTGAATAAACCATCAGATGAAACACCAATAACAAGAGCTGGTTGTTCAATTAATTGTAAAGCAGATTCTATATCATCAGTACGATCTCTTGAAACATCATGAGTATCTAATTTACGTGAAATAGAAATATAACAATTTGAATCGAATCTTTCAACAAATTTTGATCCTTGATAACGAAGATAAGATTGTGCTGTAAAGTAAGTTTGTGGTCTTGTAACTTTTGAAGATTTTGATGCATTTGAGTTGAGTGAGGTTAAGCTATCAGCAGATGAACTAGGGGTAAGAGTAGGAGATTTGGTGATATCATTTGAGTTACTATTGATGCTATTAGGACTAGTAATATCGTTACTGTTGGTGGTGGATGATACCGTAGTACCATTTATAGTGCCATTGGAACCATTGGCTCTACTATTATTTGTATTACCATTACTATTACTATTAATAGTAGTAATACTAGATGATGATAACCTTTTTCCTTGTGTATTGCCATGATTATGAATAGCCCATCTCTCTTCTGAGGGAGTTTCTGGAGGTCTACCCGGTTCACATGATTTTGATACTTTATGCTTTAATGGATCAGGTCTACCACGACCGAATTTAGATTCAAAACTATTTCTTGATCTATAAGTTAATAATGCACTCATTCTAGCTGCTCCCAACCCAGAAGCAGGGGGATCAGAAAACTTATAATAACCATCTAAATATTTTGGATCAGAATAAATACTTTGTCTTTGTGCCTCACCCCAACTAATAGCCCATGCACTATGACAAGCACAAGTAGCTATTGGTACAATAGAACGAACATAATCTTTACCAAAATAAGCATATTCTAATACCAGCATTCCCCCCATAGAACCACCTATAACAACAGCGATTTGCTTGACATCCAAATCATCCAGTAATAATTTTTGTAATCTAGCATCATCCTTAACAGTAGTTAAAGGAAACTCTGGGCCATAATAATCACCAGTCTCAGGATTAATAGTACAGGGAGAAGCAGTACCGTATGGAGAGCCTAAAGCATTGATACAAATAATGAAAAATCTTTCCGGATCAAAAGACCTACCAACACCCATTAAAGGACCCCACCAATCAACAACATCAGCTGAGCCAGTTAAAGCATGGCAAATAACCATAGCGTTATTAGCCTTTTCATTTAATTTACCCCAAGTTTTATAAGCTACTGGAACATTATGAAGAACTTCCCCACATTCCAAGCTAAATTCAGGAATTATAGCAATCTTTTGCTCAGAAACGAGCTTGGAGAATGGATTTTCGGGTTGCTTATACACTCTACCTACATAAGTTAGATCTACTGTCATATTAAGAACATTTTGACATTTAGCCTCAAACTTGAGCTCTGACTCATTTCGAATCTTCCACCAGCTTAAAACTTACGATATTTTCCCTGCTTTACAGCTTCACCTTCTCTTTCATTTAACCCGAATTCAGTCATTTTAAAACTGAAAATATGATATGAAAAAAAATTATTGGTCGGAAATTATTCTCTATAAATACTATATATATCGGATCAAAATAAAGTTAAACTTCGCTATCTCAAAACTTTACGTTTATTGAATATGCAGGGCCCAATAACGAGATTTCACATGATCTTAGGTCCGGTAAACCCAGTTCCCCTCATTTGTCCTACACTAGCCTCCGGCGGCCGGGCTCTGCCCGGACCCGTTGTTCCGAGCTACGCTCGGAATGAAAAGATGGAAAAGACGTTTATTTAATTCGCCGAAGGCGAACTACGGGTCCGGGCAGAGCCCGGCCGCCGGAGGCCAATGTCGAAAAGCCGCAGCGCGCTGAAAAACGCGAGGTTCGCGAAGTAAAACTGGGTGCAACATGATTGACCAAAGTAAATGAGAAAATGGTGGGGGTATTAAATGGAAATAATGTCCCTTCAGCAAAATGCTTTGTAACAATTAAAAGTGACAAGGGAGAAAATGAAGGTGAAAGCAAGAGTTTTGGGGAAAATCTAATCAATAGTCATAATGCAGCAAAATCACTGGAATTAATAGTATCTAATGACCTTTATCAAAGTCATATCAAACATATTTTAGATTCTTTTCATCATTTACATAGTTATAGATTAAAATGTAAATTAGGTAACTTTCTTAATAGTAAATTTTTAGATAAATTTGTTAGGAAAAGTGGGGTTAATAGTATTGTTATATCGGAGACATTATTAGATCACCAAGATGTTTATGCTATTGTTAATGGTCAATTAATATTATCATTAACTAAAGATACATATGAAAGAGCAGGATTGGTTGGTCAAAAAAGTAAATTAACTAATTACAAATATATTGTTAAATATGATTTAAGAGATCCTAAGTTTTATGATTCCAAACCATATAGTAGATTAATCTGGGCTAGTGAGAATACATTAATTGAAGAGATACCATTTGCATTTACAACAGAGAATAAATTAGAAGATACTGAAGGATTTGCGAATGCTATTTATACAGAAATATCACCAAATATTCAACATTTCAATCAAGTTATTACCCCATACTTTTCTTCTTTACCGATAGATTCCGATTCTTCTTCAGAGGTTTACTATAGGGAAGCGGTTGAAGAATATGTTCAAGTATGTTCGGAATGGTCTGGTTTAATATCATTAGGATCTAATCAAGTATTAAAATCCACTTCCGTTGATAGATATTTATCAAATTATACCGTGCTTGATAGTGACGATGATGCAACAGATATTGTCCTCATAACCTGGAAAGGAGGCCCAATCACCAACACATACATTCTCTCGCTATGGAACCATCTATCACAACCTCTCAAAACTAATAACTGGCTAAATCTCAATATAATAGGAATTGAGGATATTCCAATAGCCTGGAATTCAAAAGAACATTGCTATTTAATCAGTGGAGAAAATAATTATTCAATATTTACTTTAAAAGATAATACTAAAATTTCTATAAAAGTAGTAAATGGAAAAGATTTATAACGCCCATATATATTTCCGAGCGTAGCGAGGACCACCGGGTCCGGGCAGAGCCCGGCCGCCGGAGGCTTGTGTAGGTAGAAGGAGGGGATATATACAAGTGTATTATGAGGGGGGTGATTACTTCATATAATTCATTTTTCTATCATCATCTTCTTCTTCCATTTCTCTTTCTAATTCTTGATCAATTTCTACTAGAACTTCTTCTTTATCTGCTTCAGATTCTTCTACTCTTTCCATAGAATCTTCTTTGGAGGAATGGGAGATGAAATCCGGTAGAATATCATTTCTTGATCGAAGTAATTGTGATAGTGCACTGAAAGGATCTGAATATAATTCAACGAATTTTCCATGTTCAGCAACAAATCCTCCTGGGCCAAGTACAATTACTTGATCACTACGACTTATAGTACTTAATCTATGTGCTATGGATATAGTTGTGGACTTTTCTTTCATTAAATTTGTTAATGCTTTATTTACTGATGCTTCACTTTCTGCATCTAATGCTGATGTGGCTTCATCTAATATTAATATTGATGGTTTTTTAATTAATGCTCTTGCAATTGCTATTCTTTGCTTTTGGCCTCCACTTAGTTGTGCTCCTCTTGCTCCTACTACTGTATCTAATCCATCTGGGAAATCTGATATAAATGTACAATTAGCTTTCATTGCTGCATCATAGATTGCTTCTCGGGTACTTCCTGGTACTGAGTATGCTATATTTTCTGCTATAGTTCCAGAAAATAGTACTGGTTCTTGTGATACTATTCCAATGTTTCTTCTTAATGATTTTACACTAACATCTTTTAAATTTTGTTCTCCAATACTAATTTGTCCTTCTAAGGGATCATAAAATCGTAATAATAATGATGATATTGTTGATTTTCCTCCTCCTGATGGTCCTACTATACATACATTACTACCCGATTCAATTGTAAATGATAAATCTTGAAAAATATTAACTGCTGGACGCGTTGGGTATGCAAATTTTACTTTATCAAATTTAATAACTCCTCGTGGATTTACTAATTTTGCTCCTTTTGTTGGATGGATTGATGGATCTCTATCCATGATTTCAAATAATCTACTGGCAGCTCCTGCTCCTTTCATTAATTCACTGTAGAAGTTACCTAATCCACTAACTGCTGATCCAGCATATGCTGTATACATTATATAACTTGTTAATTGACCAAAAGATAACGAACCATTTGTTACCATATTTGCACCAATTGCAAGAAGACCCATTAATGCAAAATTACCAATTAATTGAACAATTGAAAAGAAAGTACCATTGGCAATTGCTTCTTGCCTTGCAATTCCAAATACTTCTCTTACTCTATCAGCGTAAAGTCTAACTTCTTGTGATTCTCCTACAAATGATTGTGCAGTACGAACATTACTAAATCTCTCTTCGGATACTTTTGTTAAATTTCCTAAAGATACTTGAAAATTTCTTGAAATTTGTCTTACTTTTCTACCATATAACCAAGTAGCTGCTAATACAGGAGGTAATATTAACATTATAGTACCAGTTAATTCCAACGATATATAGCTCATCATGCCAACCCCCATTACTGCACTTAAAGTTGATCTTAGCCCATCAGCGATATTTTGAGTAACTGATTTTGATACAACATTTGCATCAGTTGTTAATCTCGATATTAAATCTCCTACTCTATTTGCATCAAAGAATTCTGCATCCTGAGAGATTGTTTTCTTGAAAATTGATAATCGAAGTTTTGATACAACTCTTTCACCAATAGTACGTAATAAGATAGTTCTACCAAATATAGCAGATGCTCCAATAAGAAAAACTGCACCTAAACCAATAAAAAATTGACTTAATGGTAAACCAAATACAAGAGGTACTTCCCCTTGGCTAGTATTATTCACAGCATCTAAGATTTTTCCTATTACCCATGGAAGAGTTAAACTTACACCTGATGAGAGTAGTAAAAGTAACATTGCTGTTGTTAATGGTTTCTTTTCACCTCTAACAAGAGAAAATAATCTAATAAGTTCTTGCCTAGAACTAGCAGCAGCACCAGCAGCATGTTGAGGTAATCTAGCTTTTAAATCGACTTTGGCAGCTTGAATAGCCTTTTGTGATTTAGCAAAGTCTTTTGTAGGAGTAGAATCTGAAGAGTTGTTTGAAAATGATCTCCGAGAGATTTTAGTTGGTTGATGTTGATTGAAATGAGTAGCAGTTTTAGTAGTAAATGGATTATGATTCACAGAATGATTCATATTATACCTTCTTGAATGAAAGAATTTCATAGAAATATTATTCCCTATTAGAGCTTGAGTTGGAGATAGCCCACTCCTTAAACTAAGACTATATGATTTAGTAGCATTTAAGCCTAGTTTAATAGAAAATGATGGAATTTTTGAAGCAATCATTTTATGAGGACATAGAGAGGGTGTTGATTGTAATATGAAATATGAAGTTTAACTGTTAATATCAATACTATAATAGTAAAGTTGTATCAATTCGATTCTATATTATACAATAACGAATAATTAATTTAATATCAAGTAGTACTCTATTACTTTACTTTACTCTAATTCACTTTAGTCCACTTCTATTATATTCTTTTACTCTAAATCTCTATATTACAATTCAAAACTCTTTTATAATCATTTAAATTATACTAAAATTTAAAAATATTTTATCAATCTTATCTTAATTGAATGTTTAACTAAAAGACTCCTAGAAAGTGCTTTAGCAGTTAGCATCGTGAGTATTATATTTATGAACAAAAAGTACAAGTTATGCAATAGGCAGGCAAGATCCGAAATTTAGACCGACATTGATCCGGTCGGATGTAAGCAATGTGGTGGTTTTATATAGATAGTTTAAATAATCCTCCTTTCAATACGCAACTACTTTGCTTGACTCTGTCAAGTCTAAAGTCTCTACGTATCTACATCTCTACTTCCGTCTACCCTTCCCTATTAGTTAATTTAATTTTTTCTATTCTTTAGAAATTATACAATTTGCTTAAACAACAGTCTTTTTAAGACCAACTGATAAGATTTCAGTTTCACTTTCTATGACAAATGTTAGTTTACCTTTGATACCTTCATTTATAGCTCTATAATTTACTTACGTTTTCCTGCATTCCATTTAGCAGCTCTGGTTTCAAGAGTATCAACTTTTGTAGCGCTAATACGTTGATCTTCTTTAAGAGCACGTCTTAAAACACGGCCAGCAATAGCAACGTATTTGTTGAAACTAAATGTTAGTATGAATGATGGGGAATGGTAGGTAGTAATGAGAAGGGGTTTTAGTAGATGATAAAGTGGATCTTTCGAGTGATATTAAACCAAGTGATGATATTGAGAATAACCTACAAAAAGCTATAAATGTATTCAACATAATTAAAAAAATCTAGAATACCAAATTATAAGCAATACCTTAACCATTTATGACTTAATTGATCTATTTTCTAGTATAAATATTTCTCATGTCACTCGCCAACTACACTCGCCAACTACACTCGCTTCTTCAAACTATTCATATCCATTATACTATGACAATATGATACTCCCTAATAACTCCTAATAACTCCTAATAACTCATCTCCTCTACCATTCTCAATTCAACTTACGAAACTCCAGCAGGTTTGCTCATTATGTTTTGATTTAATAGATTTTGTTAGAATTTCTGTACAAAGTGTTTTTGAAATTTCAAAGGGTCAATTTCAGTTTTGGTAGTTAATGTTTAACCAATGAAATTTTAAGATGTGAATGTATAGCGCCGTATGTTAGGGTTAGGCGTAAGTTGTAATGGTTGGTGTGGAGGGTTGGCGAGCGACGTTGTCGTAGGTTGTGGGAGTTTAATAGTATTTTTATGATGCGCGGTATCGGCAGTATCTTATGAGGGAGCGGGAATATTAGAAACCCTAACCTTCTGCCCCGGTTCAATTAATATAATTAAGAATTATATAAATTTCCGCACACACCTGTAACCGTTTTTGTTAGCGACTGCCCACAAAAACCCTTTAATCACCGAACTAAATAAACAAATAGATAAGAACTCGATTCTATTTATATTGTAGATTAAATAATCCCCAAAACAAATAATAAAGTATTCTAATTATCTCTCGTAATATAATAGTATTTAATGAAACAAAAGATAAAGAAGAAACTTTCAATCGAGGCAAAGTGCATTCTTTTAAATAGTTCAGATCAAGGAAAAGTCACAGATAGAAAAAGAAAGTATATAGGAAATAACACGTAATAGAAAAACAATTAAGTGAAAAGAATAAAAGAATAGAAATCAAAGCCAATAAACATCGGGATTTCCGGTGTTAGCAAATAAAGTACCATAAGAGATTATTCTCTTATGACACCAACCGGGAATTCGGTAGGATTCCCACACTTAAAGATTAACGTGTGAGTGTTCACAGTGGAGTTTTGGGAAACGTTCAATGCTCAAACGAAGTTGTTATAATTAATTGTATTTTTTATAAAATATTTATTAGAAAAGGTATATATTTGATAATTTTGAATAGTACCATCCATTATAGAAGATTAGCATATTGTAAAAGAATAAGAAGAGAGAAGAAAGTCGGTAGTTAATACGGGAGTATATCGGTCTCATTGTCGTTGATAGTGACAAGAGAGTCTATCGTAGGTATAATGTAAGTAGCCATGGCGCAGTAATTTTAATATTATATATATATATATATATATATATAATATTCTGATTCTGATTGAGATTGTGGTGGAAAATATATAATATATATTCTATAAATGACTAGGTTCTGTTATACAGCGCTATAGTGAAACATATCCCACCAACTTCACCAACTTTTCGTTCTGCTTGATTGTATACCAAATGTACAATATTTACTGCGCGTTCACATTCACAGATTATAATAGATAGCTGAAGTACTAATTGATTTCTCTTATCTCAAAATTATATTAAATTGACAGCAATAGAGAATATACAGATATATATCCTCACCTAATCATCCAATCTCTCCTCGAAGAGTAATCTTATTGAATAAATTCATTCATTATATACTTATTGAACCAAATCGAAACCATTCTATATAATACTTTAATATATATATCGTATACAGCTAACTTGATATATAATTTATATAATATACTCCATCACTTTACGTTTACCTAATTATACCGATTAATACCGCACCGGATTAACTTTAAAGTACCCTGCATTATGCGATTGCATAGTGATCGACGGCTGAATAAATTTTTTTTTTCGACATCGAATAAACATTATACTGGGCTGGTACTGTTGATTATTTCAAAAAGTAGTTCAGTTTTCGACTACTAATTCTATTCTAAACTCGCTAACTTAGAGTAACCTCAATATGACTATTGATAATAACATCAAATCTAAAAAAGTTCACAAGAAAAGAACCAATGATCAAAGTGATAATCAAAAATCTGCTAAGAAACTTAAGAAACCAAATACAGATTCCAACTTATTAGACTTTTATTGGACTTTAGCAAGTGATGATCCAAAAGAACGATTAAATGCAGCTATTGGATTATTGAAAAAGCTTAATGAATTAAATAATGAAAAAGATTGGAACTATGCATTTGAAAGATTACTTAAAGGTCTTTCTTCACCTAGAGGTTCAGTTAGATTAGGATTTTCAATGGCATTAAGTGAAGTCTTAATTGCTAGAGAAGAATTTATTGATGTATGGACTTATCTTGATATGGTCGGAGAATATTTTCAAATTGCTTCAAATCTTAAAGGTCATGAAGAAAGAGGACTCCATTTTGGTACTTTATTTGCTTTACGTACATTAGCAAATAGTCCATTGATGTTAAAATCATCTACAACTATTAGAGAATATGAAAGATTTTTAGACATTTGTTTGGAGGTTTCCCAAAGAAAGGTTTGGTTAAGAGAGAGTATATTTTTTGCATTATGTGATTTAATTAAAAGATTAAATTCAGTTGAAACCCTTGGATTTGATTTTAACGATTCAATTGCAATTACATTAAAGAAGGTTGATGAAAATGGTCTTACTCTTACTTCTGAAGGAGCTGCTTTATATTTATCAATTGATAAAGAAATTAGAAATGAATGTCCAATTAGTGGTGGATGGAAAAATAATGATCCATTAGCAACTGGTAATTTAGTAACTTTATCAAAGGCATTAAAGGAAGTTCCAATTGAAGAAGATGAAGAAAATGGCGATAAAGAAAAGGAAAAGGAAAGAACAAAATTAAAAGGAAATTGGAAACCAACTCTACATTTTGTTTGGGAATTAATATTAAATGAATTTGTAACAGAATCTAAATCCGAATCAAATAACTTGCAAAATATAAAACCAAAATCAAAATCAAAATCAAAAGCTGATAAAACCAATAAAACAGAATTGAAATCAAATTGTATTACGTTTGAGGAATTTTGGAAAGTAGTAGTAGATGAAAGTCTTTTCTCTAATTCTGCTTCAAATGAAAGAAAATACTGGGGATTTGAAATATTTGCTCTTTCTCTTAAACGTGTTTCATCATCAAATGTTAAATATATCTTTAGTCCAAATTTCATTCGTTGTCTTATAAATCAATTATCACAACAAGATAGATTACTTAATAAAGCAGCAAAGAAGGTAATTTCATCTATACAAGAAGTTTCAAAAGAACGACCAGATATTTCTTCTGATTTACTTAAATCTCTTCTTCAAATTCCTAATTTTGATACAATTACAAAATCAAAAACTATCTCCACCCTTACTCTTGTGGTTCCTGCTAATGAACTGCCCAGTCTCGTCAATACATTTATTAGTATCTTTGAGAATCCAAAAGAAAGTGAACAAAAGGCTATTGAATTTAGAAGACAATGGGCACTTGATAATTTATTAAACCTTGTTAAATCAAGACGTTCAGAACCTGATTCCTCAATCTGGCTTGAATCAATTATAAATCTTTTGGTTAATTTTGGTTATTTCAAATCAGAAATTTCTGCTACATCAATTGAGCAATGTCAATCAAGATTGAATTCTATTTTATCTTTAACTGTTGGTTCACCTAGAGATGATAATAAATCTTGGGCATATTATGTTCTTCATTCAATTATAGCTCTTGAAAATGATAAAGAACTTGTTTATGATTTTGAAGGAGATCTTTTAAAAGCCAAGAATAAATCAATCAAGACGCTTGAAAAGATTCGCAAGAAGCGTTCAAGTTCAGCCCATGCCGACACTTCACAATTAGAGGCATTTGAATTACTCTTTTCTTTAGTTTTAATTCAAGTTTATTCCACTGATACTGAAGCAGCTAGTGTATTAGATGAACTTCAGATGTGTTATAATACCATTATTGGAAAATCCCGTAATGAAGAAGGAGTTGATGAAGATATTGATGCTAGTCAAGTACTTACAGATATTATATTAAGTTTTCTTTCTAGACGTTCAGCATTATTGCGTAAATTATCAGAAACTGTGTGGGGTACATTTAGTTCTCAAATTACTAAAGAAAGTCTTCAATTATTATATGATGTTCTTGAAACTAAAGAGAGTACCCAGGGTCAAGAAGAATTATTTGATAAAGATGATATGGATCTTGATGAATTAGAGGAAGATGGCGAAGATGAAGATGATGGTGGTGATGATGATGATGATGATGAAGATGAAGAAGATGAGGAAGATGATGATGATGATGAAGAGGATGATGAAGAAGAAGATGAAGACGATAGTGATGAAGATAATGATGATAATGATATAATCAAAAAAGCTGATAAACAAGCTCAAGATGCACTCGCAAAAGCTTTAGGAATTGACCATGAACGTGAAGATCCTTCATCTGATGAGGAAGACGATGATGATGAATCTATGGATGATGAACAAATGATGGCTTTAGATGAACAAATATCTGGTATCTTTAGAGAAAGACAAAAAATTCTAAATGCAAATAAAACTCCTAATCAAAAGAAAGAAGCATTAGAAGCTAAACAAAATATGATTCAATTTAAATCAAGAATTCTTGATTTATTGGAAATTTATATCAAATCACAACCATCTAATCCTTTATTATTAACTGCTATTCCTCCATTACTTAATCTTATTAGAATTACAAAAGATGTTCCTTTGGGAGATAAAGCTCATCAACTTATAAAGAACAAACTTTGTAGAGTTAAAGAGATTCCAAAAATTACTTCTAATGATATCGATTCAACTATACTAATTCTAACATCAATTCATCAACAAGCAACAAAGAGTCCAAACAAATCTCATTCTTTAGCTTGTAACCAAACAAGTGTATTTATTTCCAAAATTCTCTTATCTCATGACAAACTCTTAGCAGAAAACATTAGTTCAATTTATGCATCTTCTTTAACAGAATGGATGAAAGTATCCAACAGTAAGATCACTCCTGCATTATTTTTCGATCTTGTAAATTATATTGCATCAACAAAAAGTAGAAAATAGATATATGTATATAGAAAATTAATCTTTAGATAGACGTTAATTCCTTGCTTTGAGGATCATAGTTAGATATAAGGAAAGCACTTTAAATCTAATTATATATTCCATAATTTACATCTATCATTTACATAATATCAATATGATAACATATATACTGAGCTAGTATCATTGTAGAGATAACAATTTCTACTGAACCATTTTTAACCATGATACAATGACACAATATCAATTTTCACAACGTGAGAGACAAGTTCAAGATTTGGAAACTATTTATTTAGCCAATAATCCTATTCCAAAATACTACTTTAGAATCCGCAGAAAATTAAGAAATGGTACCTTTTGGAATATGACTTGGGGAGAATTTTTTAAAGGAGATCCTAGCAGAGGAATTAGAACATGGTTGGATTCTGGTACCGGACGATCACAATTTGCAAAATTTATTCAACATATCTCATTAGATACATTTACCAGTAAACTTCCAAAATTACGTAAAGCACTAACGGATCTAAGTCTGGATTTGGTTGATACAACAGTATTCAGTAGACATGAGCATATTTTAGAGTTTGCTCTTAAAATTTATAATGGCAACTTTACCGATAATCGAGACTTTTGGAGATCAATCTATCTTATTAGTTTATTATCACAAAACAATCTCCAACCACCATCTAGCTCTAATCCACCACCTTCCTCTAGTCCTCCAGCTTACACAGTTCGACCCCCTTCTTAAAACTTTGGTTTATTTTCTCAACTCATTTAGGTAACGGACTTTCTTTTAAGTTTACATAGCATTAAAGTTATGATAAAATTTATTGTAACGCTAATGCATTTTGATATATAATGTCATATATGATATATTTTAGATATGGATTTTTATTTGAAACTAAATATATAATTTATAGAATGGTGTTATTTGCGCTTGTACGGGAAGATGATTCTCGAATGGCACTAGCCAAGATTCAAGATCCTGAAACGGTAATGGTGGAAGCTGACGAAGAGACAGAAATGGTAACTGGGCTTGGTATAACTGAACTTCAAGAGGGGAGTAAAATGGGATATTATAGAATGGGTAGTAGAGGATTCTCCGACAAGAGCAATCGTGAACATGGACGTCCTCCTGATATTTCAATTAGTCCACCTACAATGTATCGGGAGATGGGATTATCAAGCCCTATTAGTCCAGTTACTCTATCTAGACCGAGAACCACTTTTATTGAAGAAATTAGAGAACATTCACTAGAGGAAGAAGATATTACGCCCGATCTACTGCCTAAAGATATTAGTAGTGGAGGAGCATCTCCTATTAGTGTAGATGTTAGTCAATCACCAAACCTATCTAATATGTCAACTTCATCTAGTAGGAGAATATCACGGTTATCTCAGCTATCTCAAATGCCAGGAATTTCAAGAATAGCATCACAATTGGCACATTTGGGTAGTTCTTATGGAATTGGAAGCAGCACCACATCACCCACAGCATCACAATTATCTGGTGGAAGTATTAGTAAGGACTATTATGAAGGAGACAAAGAAGGTTCAGAAAATGACGACATGAGAGAAATGAGAGAAATGAAGGAGCATATGGAAGGTATGCATATTGAAGGAGAAGAAGATGCTGGAAGAGGAAGTTCAAAAGGTGAGGATTTGAAAGAAAGCCATGACGAGATTGATGATGAGAGTAATCAACCAGTACAAGGACAATATGAATCTAATAAAGGGTTAGGATTATACACTGAGTAATTGTTTCAAACCATTTGAAAGTAAGATTAAATAAGTACTCCTTATGTACTCCTAGTTCTATCATACACATTAAGATGTCGAGAAACTGGAAATTATCACTTTGAATTCCTTACCCAATTTCATATAAGCTAACTAAGATATCAAATATAATAACTTAATAATAAGGTGACATCTGATAATATAAATATAAGCTGATATTTTTTAATTTACATTACGTGAAGTAAGACATACCTAGCGCAGGGTACGGACCCTTACATAACGCGAATAAAACTTTCCGCTTACGCGCATATAGAAAATTAAATTCACCAAATTAACTACTGTACCTCACATTACTTCATCTTTCATAAGTTCAACACATATTAATATGAATAACGCCACTGATAAGAATCCAACTATTCTAGACAATGATGATAATTATCAAGAGAGTGAAGATGAAGATTTCAATCCTGAAAGTGTAAATAAAAATGAAGAGGAAGATGGACAAGAGGATGATAATGATTCCGATTTAGATAATAAAAATGATGATTACCAAGATGATGAAGAAAAAGATTTAATAAATAAATATAAAGATTTAGAAGGGGTGGGTTTAATTAAAACAAGAGCACAAAGAAAAGAAGAAGAACAGAAAGAGAAAGAATATATCAAATCACAAGAAAAATCATCAATAGATGTTAATGCATTATGGCAGGAATTAAATGGACCAAAGAAGAGTAAAGATGGTGGGACAACCCCAGATATCAAATCGTTAACAACCCCTATTTCAGAAAATTCAACTGCACAACAATCATCAGAATCTCAACCTCAACCCTCACTTCAAGAGGAATACATTACAATCAAGAGAACCTATAAATTTGCAGGACAAATAACAACAGAAGAAAAACGAGTATTAGCATCATCAGCAGAAGGTAAAGCATATCTAAAAGAACAAGAATCATCAACTACAAGTACAACCACCACCACTACACAAACAGAAATAGAATCAAAACCCAAATTAAAATCAAAACCCAAAGGTCCAAAGAAACGTAAATCTACATTATTAGAAGAGTTAGAAGCAGGCAAAGCTAAGAAAATGAATACATTAGAGAAAAGTCGGCTTGATTGGTTAGGATTTGTTGATCAAGAAGGAATTAAAGATGATCTTACCAGACATAATAAAGGTGGATATCTTCAAAAGCAAGACTTCTTGTCAAGAGTTGAACATAAAATTGATCAAGATATCAAAAATGCATTAAAAAAGAACTAAGTCTCTTATATCATACACCTCCCCACTTTTTGCCTCCGGCGGCCGGGCTCTGCCCGGACCCGTTGTTCCTCGCGAAGCGAGGAATAGAACATGATTATAGTTTATACCAATCGCTCGAAGTTGGTACATGTTCAAGAATTAGTTCATGATTGCTTTCCTCAAGCGGTAATCTATCACCTAGTAATTGCCTTCCTCGCGGAGCGAGGAACAACGGGTCCGGGCAGAGCCCGGCCGCCGGAGGCAAAAGTGAGAGGAAGTAGGTAAAGAGGGTCATATAACGTCTATTAAAAATGAGGGATGCCAAAACTTGTCATTATTAGGGAGAAAATACTGAAAACACCTTCTCCAAGGACTAATCCACTTGATGCAATGATTAATAAAACAGTGGAGTCATGGTCGGGGTATTTACTTAGCCAATATGCGGAGATACAACCTCCTATAAATCTAGCTAATGTAAAGGATGGTGTATTGTAAATACCTATACCTACTGCTACACCAGATGGTATCCATTTAGTTATCTTTTCATATTGCTCGTCCGAGTAAATCACTTTAATTAATGCAAAAGTTGTGAAAATTATTGCAAAGATTAGTGCAAATTTGCCTACATGTGGTGGTAGACCATCTCCTGTGACTAGACGGGAGCAATCAATCCAAATTACTGCAGTGGGGATTCTGAATAAAGATCCAGGTATTTCGTATACTGAATCGTATAATCTATATACCCATGAGGAGAGGAGGGATGACCAAACACTACCGATTAATTGTGCATAGAATTGAGCTTTTGGTGATGCTCCAATTAAGTGCCCGGTCTTTAAATCTTGCATTAAATCTCCTGCTTGTTGTGCTCCTGCTTCTGTTATACCACCAGCTACAAGATTTATAAGAACCGCGGCTGGGTGATTTCTTGGTACAATAAGTGCAAATAATACTTGGGAGATTTTTCCAATGCCAGAAACGGGATTAAGATCCGTTTCTCCTAATGCTCGAACTCCAAGAACACTTAAGAACATTGCTAATATTACTGCCGAAATAGTAGCATAGAAAGGAATTATCTTACCAAATGCAAATCTGGTGGTAAATATACAAAAGATTAATGAGAGTAAAAGTCCAATAAGAGCAAGTTTGTTGGAAACTAAATGTTGAGGAGGAGAATCATGATCATGATCTAAGTGGTTGTGTTTTGTATTATTGATAGAGGTATCTAATGTACTGGATTCTTCTTGTTCTTCAATTGATAAAGTTTGATATCCACTTAAATCAGTTTGAGTAGGTTCAATCTCATTCACTTTACTAGTTTTATACCAATTATATAAAGATTTAATTGAAAATGCAAAAAATGATACTACCGTATCAGCTACCATTATTGATAAACTTATCCATAAAATCCATCCTTGAGCACCAGTTTTCCAATCATCTACTGGACCAGTTGTCCAACCTAAATGATTAACAATTGGTGCTAAGATTCCCCAGCCAAGAATCGCCCCAAATAACATTGATGTTACAGTTGGTAATCCCATAATTATTCCTTGACCAATATAAGCAGGTGATGGTTGAAACGTCCATAGATAATTCTTTGCTAAAAATCCTCCAAATACTGGTAAATTACGAACGATTGGTAAAAAATATGCTATTAATGTATAACCAGCAGAAATAGCAAATGATACTAATAAAACTTGAATATTCTTAAGATAAGTTATTTCAGAATGGTGTTCATGATCTTCAAGAGTTTCTTCATCATGAATTTCTTCTTCAACTTCATCGTCTCTTGCAATATCATCTTCATTAATTGGTACTTCATCAAAAGAAGTTTTATGTAAAACTGCTATAAGAGTTGCGGTTGCACTTCCAGAAGGAAATCTTAACTTTTCTTTTACAATGATTTGTTTTCTTAATAAAACAGCAAAGAATACTCCAAAGAATGATAACCCAGCTGACCAAATTATTAATTTTAATGAAGATAAATGTATAGGATTATTATCTCTAGTAATAAAAAGAAGTTTTTCATTGTCACCACCTAGACCTGCTTCAGATGGTTTTAAGAATTTTTCAATTGCCGGAATAACACCAACAAAACCAAACGCTAGTGGACCAGTACCTACTGCAACTGCTAAACTTTGTACAAATACATTTTCCACATCAGTGAATGGATATGAAAGATATTTTTGAAGAGATTTAAAAGTAGCAAACGCAAGTAAAGCAGAAGGTAAACCCATCATTGATACCCAACCAGTCTGTAAACCAAATTGAAAATTTGAAAATAAAACAATAGAACCAATAGCTAATCCCGTTATGATAGCTCTTGGAGTTATTTGTGGGTTAGATGCCTTTTGGGACCATATTTGAAGATGAGATGACATAATGAGGAGTGTGAAGGGATAAGATTAGATAGTAGAGTGTTACTATTGTAAAATTCACCTGTATATATGATTCCTAAATCTATCTCCTTTGGATATGATCCGGAGATCAATATAAAATTAACGCTATCAGAACAAATCCAATTCTAGCAATTTAAAAAAAAATAGCAAAATTATGATTATACTTACAATCTATAATAAATATACTATTTGATTTGCAAAGAAAACGAAAGATAATCTCCTAGCAAAACTTTTTCTTAGACATAATTTGTCAGCGATGCGTTAAAGTGGTGAAATGAACGGTGAAGTACTAAATGCACGGCAACCGTTAAATTTGTTTAACATTATCAACTGCGTGGGGGTCTGATAGCGTGCTAGATGCATTTAGGTGGGAGAATATGGAGAAGGTGGAGGTTTAATTATTTTATAGAAATACCATGTTGAGATTGGTTATAGATTGGCAAACTATCGGTTATAGATCGATTATAGACTGGTAACTACATAGTGGAAAGAATTGAGTTAATTATGGATTAACTCAAAGTTTCTAAGAACTATAGCTAAGGCAGAAACTATGGCACAAATCTTGAACCAGAAAGTAGCTACAATCTTCAGGGTAAAGCTTAAGTTGAATAAGATCTTTCAAATGTACTTCGGATAACTGTATGTAAATATAAGTTTCGTAAGTTATAGTGTTACATAAATTATAGATAATCAGATAAACTCCGTCACCCACCAGATATCGATCGATCCCACAGTATTCTAACATACACCTCCACCAGCAACAACCTATTCCACCTTCATTACCTCCACCTCTACATCTTGTCGTCTCAACTTGGCTACCGTACATATACCATTTAACCTTATCTTCACTATAACATTCGCCAACTCCTGAACCGCCTAAGGACCTGCCACGATGACGACAGAGTGGGTTTCTATACATACAAGTATGTTTTACCAGCCGGTACCTTAAGGCGATCGTGACCCACTCACTCACCGCCGCCTATCTTTGCCTCCGGCGGCCGGGCTCTGCCCGGACCCGTTGATCCTCGCTTCGCGAGGATGTCTAGATTTATAAATCGGCTAACTGTGGAAGGCGTTTTGCTCTGCTCATCGATCTTCAATTCGCCTACCAAGTAGATCAGATTAGATTGTCCTTTATCCACATCGACTCTAGCAACTGTCATCCCCGGACTAAACAATCATCAAAAAAGTTAGCAGGCTCTAAGCTATTTACTCTAAATCGTAATATTATTAACATTTTATATCATAGCTCTTACACAAATTCATCTATTTGCCTAAAACTAACACTAAACGAATAGCTCGTTACCTGGATCTGTCCACCAACACCTTTGAAGCATTGACCATAAAATTTTTCAACGCCTTGGCAAAGGGGTTGTGCAAATGAGTTGTGCAAGGTTACAACTCAATAACCGAATGGCGTTTATTAAAGTTGGGGGGGGGGGATGTTAAAGGGAATGTTAAAATTATTATATACAAATGTTAAACTGAGAGCGAGAGGCTACCTGGTGATAAAAGTTACGTTACTCAACAACCAGCGCTATAGCTTCCCATAGACTCAATAACTCCAACGTTCAAATTTGAATCATGCCTTACATAAATACACACATACATTTGCTTTATTTTTCAAGACCAATTTGTATACCAGCTTGATCATCGTTATCTTTAAATGTAACCGCCGTTGTTAACGTCATTTTCTTCTCGTCTACTGGCCGTCAGCTGAAATCATGCCTATAAACACTGTTATCAACTGAAAAACTTCCTCGATATTAAAATATATGTAATATAACTAATTCGGTAATTAGTGAAAATGATCTTTATTTGGTTTTATCTTCTTTGAGATTTGCATATACAGTGTTATCGCTAGATATCGGGGTTTACCGCTCGGAAGTGACCTTTTAGTAAGGCATCATAACAATGGACAGACACATATCGTTAAGCTTTAAGGTAAGAATTGAAAAGTACAGTGTACACAGTGCAGTTTTAACGGATTATTGTAAAAGTATAAAGACAAAAGAGGCATTAAGTTGGTATTAAGTTGGTGCTACATTGATGTTAGATTGAAATTAAGTTCGGGTGGGGAGATATCGAGATAAAGACATAGATAAAGGTAGTTGTTATTGTAGTTGGTTTACGAAAAGATAAATTAATACTAAATACTAGTCAACTATGGTTTTATACGATCCAATGATTTATAATTTCTTTCTCTTTCTTTATATAATGTTGTAATAAATTTATCTAGAACCTTACAAAACTCTAACCTTCACATATCTCAGGTCAAAGTTATAGTAACGCTTATACATATACAAAGTTTCACTCATCAAACGGTAGTATAACAGTAAATGTCAAGTAAATTAGTAAATTGCATGAGAATAGTTTGTTTTAAATGCTGGTATAATAATTTTCTGGATAAAATTCGGTGGCATGGAATATGATATTGATAATTTATTGATATGATAACGGCTATTGAGATAACATAGTTGAAAACTACTGTTGATAACTACTGTTGATAACTATTGAGATGTTCCGGTTACCGCTGCCGCTTGGGAGTTTAAGTGGAAAGGTGCATCTAAGAAGCCGCCCCTATTTATAGTGGACCTCTTTATAGCAAATCCTTTTAATAGGGCATTTGCCCGGTGCATTATTTTACTTGAGAATACGAAGTGATATTCATAGCCTAGGCTGGGCACTACCACCGCTACCACCACCCGCTCCCACACACTCCTTTGTACTCGCTATAAACTATGGCTAACCAGAGAGGTAACTAGCACTGTAACCAACTACGATGCTTCCGGCCGGATACTTTTCTGGTTAGAATCCTAAATATAGTACAGATTCTGAATTGGCAAAGAGATTATTTAGGTCAAGAGACACTACTGAGCTTTGAGTGGTACAAAAGATCTGGTAAAGTTACGGCCGATAAGCAAGTTATACTAAGCAGCAGCAAGCTATAATAAGTAGGTTAAGAGTCGTAATCAAGATAAAAATAAGAATATACAGTGATATATAGATGTAGATAAAAATAAATAACCAGTCATGTTGGATATTAATAGTAACTGATGAAGGGTTCTCCAACACTTGACACTACTGCTATTGTAAATTAATGGTACTTCCAACTATCCTTTAAACAATTAATCCTTGTACTAGAGTCACCACCACCCACTGCCAACAGCTGTCAAAGCTTTAGCGCCAGATTCAGAGATGGTACTACCATACCAACCAAGCTAGTACCCACCCTCTCGTCACCTCACCCCGTAAGATTATACAACTATACTCCTCTTTTCCCATTACTACCCTCGTCTTATTACATCATCCTCACTATAACAATAACCTTAATCCTCTCTTCCTATCCTCCTTTCTTTTTGTTTTTAAACATCTAATTTGCAGATATGCAATGACAAAGGAAGAAGATCAAAAAGAAACAACATGTGTCTATGAAAAAAAGATAGGCAAAAGAAAATCCATCGTCATTATCTAATAAACTTATTTATAACTGGATTTCCCCATTGAAGGAAATTTTCAAATTTGAATTATCACTAGCAGGCCAAGAAGTAGGATAACAAGAAGAACACACGGTAGTCTTTCCTTTCAACTTGTTATATTTGGGGTTTTTTTTTTTTTAGTATTTATTTTCAACATACATCACTGTAATCTTCCGGTATTATATCGAGTACTTCTAATCAAAATACCATTATCAGCAATTTCCTTAGCATAACATCAATCATTAGGTATTTCAAATCAAAGTCAATAATTTAATCTTCACCTTATCTTATCTTAATCACGAGCCGCCTACTCAAGTCTCAGTTTACAACTCAAAACAGATCATAGTCATTGATTTAATTTTTCAATTGAAACCGTCGTTCACTTGTGCATAATTGATTTGCACCCCTTTCTGTAACAATAATTCACCCCTGGATCAACAATCATAATATAACCCCTTCACCATGTCAAAATATCAAGTAGGCTCACCAATTATCCGCCAACATATGCTCCTTGACGCAGATAAACCAGCATCATTAGCAACATCTTCATATGAAATATTAAACGTCTCTCTGATTTCGATATTAAAAAATTTCTTCATTTTACTTGCATTTTCAATAGTACTTTACTTGGTAGTCAGTGTCTTAATGACAATTGCAAAATATGCCATTATCTGGACAAGAAGAAAAGATAGATCAGCACCAACAACTCCATTATTACCAACAACAAGAATGAGTGAATCATTCAGTCCGACCTTGGGACTTTATCAATTTCCAAATGAAAAATCCCCATCATCACCAACTGATTAGATCACCAAATCTCTTGTCTTATTATTATTATTATTATTATTATTATTTTATTTGCATATAATTTCTCTCTCTGACTTTCCCCTCTTTGCCTCCGGCGGCCGGGCTCTGCCCGGACCCGTTGTTCCTCGCTTTGCGAGGAATTACCTAACCGCCGTATGTATGTGCATTCCGTGCGGAGCACGGCAACGGGTCTGGGCGGAGCCCAGCCGCCGGAGGCATGAAGCACGGCTGTACACATGTACATGTACTTTGTACGTTTCAGGTAATTCAACTTTCACCATCCTCCCACCTTTATTTATATTGTAATAAAAGAATGTTTAATTTCGCAAAAAAATTCGTTCGTTCGGCAGAGGAAATTCTTTCTCAATCTAATAATGATTCTTATAACGACCAGGGAAGTGTAAATTTTTCTGGTAATCAGGGTACTAATCCTCCTGCTTATGGGTTTAGAGTTGTTCATGTTGATCAAAATTCCGCTGCTAGAGAAGGTGGTATTGAATCATTGTTTGATTTTATTATTGGTTTAAACGGTCATGATTTATATTCTAATCAAATTGATCATCAAAATATTGCTATTACTGAAGATATGGCTCCAATTGATTCATTTTTACAGGAAATTTCTAATTGTAGAGGTAGATCGGTTTCTTTTGAAGTTTGGTCTGCAAAGGGAAGAGTCCAAAGGACTATTCAATTGGCTGTCCCTGAAGTCGAACAAAGTTTAATTGAACAAGAATATGACAGTGGTACTGGTGCTACTGGTGGTGATGCTGCTTCTACTACGTCTACTACTGATCATTATCAACGTCATCATGACCGTAATCAAAGCTATTCTTCTAATAACCCAGTAGTTACATTTGAAGACTTTGGTTTAGGTCTAACCCTTCAATGGACTCCTTTGGAAGTAGCTGACCATGTATGGCATGTATTAAATGTTTCTCCCAACTCTCCTGCTGAAAGAGCTGGTTTAATTTCTCATGCTGATTATATTGTTGCTGCAGAAAAAGGTTTATTAGAATCCGGTGGTGAAAGCTTATTAGCAAGAGTAGTTTCTAGAATGATAAATGGTTATTATACTCAATATACAAATACTGAAGATGCCCCACCTCCACCAGAAATTGAATTATATGTTTATAATCATGACTATGATACAGTACGACCAGTTAGAATTCAACCAAATCCAAATTGGGGTGGTTCTGGTTTATTAGGTTGCGGTGTTGGTTATGGTTTACTTCATAGATTACCACTTGTAGTTGGAAAATTTAGTCCAAATCCATCAAGAAATAGTGGAGGTACATTTAGTGGTAGAAATAGAAATAGTCTATATTCTGGTATTGCTGCACCTGGTGATACGTTATTTGAAGTAAATCAAGAAGACGAACAACACCAACAAATTCAAGAAGATACATCAAACTTTATTACACCTGCTTCACTTGCAAATGCTGCTCCTCATATAGCATCTATTCCACCACCTCCAAGAGGCAACCGTAGACATCATGCACATTCAGTTTCCCATCAAAATCAACCGGCAGCTGATTTATCTGGTTATTTTGCCGAAGAAGAACAACGTAGTAGAGAACTTGAAGGAAATCGCTCAACTCCTGTTAATTCAAATAAAGACCTACCTCCTCCACCTCCTCCTCCTCCACCACCAGCAAAAAAATAATATATATTCTGAAATTTATTTATTTATTCCTCTACACTTTCCCGTAGTCTGCCTCCGGCGGCCGGGCTCTGCCCGGACCCGTTGTTCCGAGCTACGCTCGGAATATACGTATACACATTCACCCAACTAATAAACTAATCTTCGCGAAGCGAAGAACAACGGGTCCGGGCAGAGCCCGGCCGCCGGAGGCAAAAAGACGATGTAACGAGGGAATGAACTTTTATTTAGAAAATATTTGTTTTAATCTATAAATCTTCGTGTTCGATATCAGCAGCTTCCTTTTCAGTTTCCTTTTCAGCTTCCTTTTCAGGTTTCTTTTCTGCAACAGCAGCTTTAATGGCTAAAACATCAACTTGATGGGTACCCTTTTCTTGAATGAATTTAGCAAGTCCTTCAAAAGTACGAGGTCCAGAATAATCAACTGGAGATCCCTTTTTACCGGCTGGATAAAGTTTGATGGTTGGGTAACCACGGATTTCATCAGGAACTTCATTAAGAGTATGGTCGAGTTTTGCAACAACAACTTGGGAAGATACATTGGAGCCTTTAAGGAGAGAACCAAGTTCTTCATAAGTTGGGGCAAGATTCTTACAATGACCACACCATGGTGCATAAAACTCAATAAGAACATCCTTAGAGTCATCTAAAACAATATCATTATAAGATTTTCCAACAACCTTGGTAACACCTTCTGGTTGTTCAGTTGGAACATCTTCAGATTTAACAGCTGGTTCCAACTTGCCAGAAAGATAGGAATCAAGGAATTTATCAAGGGATTTCTTGGTGATATCTTCATCTTGAGAATGTAAGAATTTATGGTTTTTAGCAAAATCTTGAATAACAATAGCAGGCCAAGATTCACGTAAATTAACATTAGCAGCATGACCACCATATTGATTGGCATCTAAGAATCCAATATTGACTTTTCCTTTAAGTTTGGCAATATGAGATTTGAAGTAAGATTTGATATCTTCACGATCCTTTTCATCATCTACAAAAACATAAAGAAGAGGAATTTGTGCAGTAGCATAATCAGAAAAGGTTGAAGGGCCAACTTCACCAAAGGTTGGGAAAGATTCAACAGTGATAAAAGATTTAATATCATCAATAGTAAATGAAGCATCAAATACTGCATGCTTTTCACTTGAACCTTCAAAGTTCTTAAAAACAACAACTGATGGAGTATCAGCTTTAACACCATACTTTTCAGCTAATTTATAATCGCTTGAAGAACCAAAAGTGAATTTATCACGAAGAGACTCTGCTAAATCAGTAAAAGTTTGATTTTGTTTGTTATCCTTAAAAAATCCTACTACAACAACTGGATCGGAAGTAGTAAAAGTTTCAACATTCTTTTCATCAATTAAACTAACGGCTGGTAAAGCTTGACGATTCATATAAGAAACAATAGCATCAGCTTTTCTAGCACCAGGATAAATAGAAACCTTATCTAAATCACCGTGGAAGACTTTAATAGTTGGGAAACCTTGAATCTTTTGATCAGCGCAAAGAGCTTCTTCAATAGTACAATCAACCTTGCCAATATGAATATTATTCTTCTTTAAAATAGTAGCAGCTTCTTCATATTCAGGAGCTAAAGCTTGACAGTGACCACACCAAGGAGCATAGAATTCTGCCATTACAACTGAATTGTCCTTGACGAAATCTTCAAAAGCATCTGAAGTTAATTGAACAACATCAGTAGCCAAAGTGGTAGCTAAGATAGAGAGGAAAGATAATAAAGCAGGAGTAAATTTCATTGTGAATATGATATAAGAAAGTTGGATGGGTTTTTACTATTGAAAGATTATTCAATAGATAATACTAAATACAAGCAGAGGTGATTTTGATTATTACTTAGTAATAAACAATAAATAGGTTTATAGTGTAAGAATAAAATAGAAAGAGTTTTGTTTGTAAGATGAGAAGAATACAAACAAACTAAATTTTCACTTTAAAAGGACTTTCAAAAAAAGAGATGTTAAAGGAGAAATGAAAATCCAAATTCAAATTTAAGTATAATAAAGTCTGTACACGTACTGACGCAATATTTATATACCTTAGTATTAGTATTATTAAGGTACCAGATGGAGAGTCGACAGATATTTACTCCGGTTAAAGGAGCAGGTTAACGGTGAATAAGGCCACATCAAGGACATGTGTTCGTAGTTGGGAGTAAAATTAACAGTAGCCGAAGTGGCGGAAAGCAACGTTTACGTAGCAAATAGAAGGAGCGGCACAGCGTTGAGGGGAGGGAAAGGTTATAAGCAGTTAACGTTGAGCAGAGTGGGAGGGTGGGCCAAGCAGCGTTAAAGTAGCTAAGGCTAAAGGTTAACTTATAATTAGATTAGTTAGAAGAGAAGTTAAATAGATATAGGTAAGTAGCGAAGGAAACAGAGAGGATAACTATTAGTTATAAATATAGGGAAGTAAAATATATAAAGTTAGATCTAAGTAGACAAATAAACTAAATTGCATATAATAACCGGTGGGGTTAATTAACACCGGGAGAATAGAATATGTGGAGAAAGAGGCACCGAGCTCGATGAACAAGCAGCACATGATGAACGTCCAGAGGGCGGAACTTGTGGGGGTAGTTCGTGGGGTGCATTTTTCACAGGTAATGGAATTTCAACATGAAGATGTTTCAGTAGATATGTAGAACGAAACAAGAGGATTCTACTCAATCGAGAGTTAACAATCCGAGCGAAGCTCGGAACAACGGGTCCGGGCAGCGCCCGGCCGCCGGAGGCAAGAAAGAGATACGCATATGCTTATATAAGATTATTCGATTAAAGGACTTTTAAGCAAGTGAAACAAGTGATGATAAGAGAAGGAAGGATGATATACAATGGTACGATGATAATGTTTGATTGTTAAAGACCTTAGAATAGAAAATAGAAATTAACGATAAACAATAGGATTAAAATGACGGATACTAGAATAGATAAAGAAAATGAAGGAGATGATATTACAAGACCAGGGAGTCCAGAAATTACAACACCAGTTGTTGCACCGGGACTAGCAGGAGGATTAAGTAGTTCAATAGGATCGGATCAAGTTAAACTTGATCAAATTAATGCTTTGAAATCAATTCGACTATTTTTAAAATCCAAAACTGCTTATGATGTTTTACCAGTTAGTTTTCGATTGATTGTTTTAGATACAGCATTATTAGTTAAAAAATCATTAACAATTTTATTACAAAATTCAATCGTATCGGCACCATTATGGAATTCCAAAACATCGCGATTTGCTGGATTATTAACAGCATCAGATTATATCAATGTAATTCAATATTATTTTCAAAATCCTGATAAAATGGATAAAGTAGAAGACTTCACATTAGATGGATTAAGAACAGTTGAAAAAGCCATTGGTGCTGAACCAATTGAAACAATTTCAATCCACCCATTCAAACCATTATATGAAGCATGTGGAAAAATGATTCAATCAAAGGCAAGAAGAATCCCATTAATCGATGTTGATGAAGATACAGGAAGAGAAATTGTAGTATCAGTACTGACCCAATATAGAATATTAAAATTTGTAGCATTAAATTGTAAAGAAACAACAATGTTAATGAAACCAATAAGAGATTTAAACATTGGTGTTTACGAAAATCTCGCCACTGTTTCAATGACAAGTCCAGTAATTGATGTTATTCACATCTTAGCAAGCAAGCGAGTTTCGTCAGTACCAATAGTAGATGAAGAAAATAAGCTTATTAATATTTATGAATCATACGACGTATTAGCATTAATTAAAGGAGGTATTTATACAGATTTATCCTTATCAGTAGGTGAAGCATTAATGAGAAGAGCAGAGGATTTCGAAGGTGTTCATACTTGTACTGAAAATGATAGATTAGATACAATTATGGATATTATAAGAAGATCAAGACTTCATAGATTGTTTGTCATTGATGATCAAGGAGTATTAAAAGGAATCGTAACATTAAGTGATATACTCAAATATATATTATATGGAGAAGAATAAGATAATTTATTAATATTTTACATCCTCTTCTTTGCCTCCGGCGGCCGGGCTCTGCCCGGACCCGTTGTTCCGAGCGTAGCTCGGAATTACCTTCGTTATATCGTTTACCTTCTCAGTGCGTAACGCGGAGCAGCGGGTCTGGGCAGAGCCCGGCCGCCGGACGCAGCAGAATCGGCAATCGGATGAGATAGATATAATATCTAAGTTATCCATAAGATTAATGATATCATAAATAACTTGATTCTATTCGTTTCTTCAATATACTTATTGATTGGCGTTATGAAATCAAAGTCACTCTTCTTTTTGTTAATTTTAAATATAATTTTATTAGCGGCTAATATAACTGGTTTAATACTAACTTGTATTAATGACAAATTCTTTTGGTATTCTACTCTTTTAACTCCTTTACCGGTTATAACTCTGTTTATAAGCTATCTGCTTCCTGCTTGGATATGTCAAGTATTTGAAAACTCTTCAAATATAACTCTTATTGTTTTCATTCTCACCTTAATAGCTCATTTAGTTTGTGCTATTTATTTTAACGTTCTATCGGCCTTTGACTTTTGGTTACCAGAATACCTGGTACTAACGGTTCAATGCTATTTTAACTCAATTACTCTATTTATTATATCTTTATATTTCTTATTTAATTTACGTCACAAAGCGCACCAAGAAAGTAAATTTAGAAACAATAATTCAAGAATTCTTAATGATGTTGGTTTCCAAGAGCACGCAGAACAACATTCTAACCATTTTATTGAATCCCACAACGATTGGCAAACTCTTCCTTCTCTCAATCACAAAATGAGCTTTGATAAATTTCACCAAAATGACAACCCAATTCCTATACAGCCAGTTCATGACTCTGATCTCGATCATATCCCCTCTTTTTCAAACCAACAACCTCCCTCAGTCCATAATATCTAATTTTTATTTGAAATAGTTTGCCTTCTTGTGGCCTCCAGCGGCCGGGCTCTGCCCGGACCCGTTGTTCCGAGCTACGCTCGGAGTTGGCTAAACCCGCCGGGCTTTTCATAATTCAGACAACTCCGATCGGTAAGTATAGGCTGTTGGAATGCACATCTATCTTGTTTGAGAATGCTTTAGGGCTTCCAATTCAAAAGCCCTACATTTAATGGTTAATAATTTACTCGGGTTAGGGTTGAAGTTTTACTATAAATTAACCAGCTCCCCCTCTTACAAACTCCTTTTTTTTTTTTCTTCAATCTCTTTGCCTTTTGGCTTAGATCAAGTGTAGTATCTGTTCTTTTCAGTGTAACAACTGAAACGGCACCATTGGTGTCTTTTAAATTTGTTACTCTTATTTTTGAAAACCGCTTTTGGACTCCCTGGGCTTGCTCATAGTTCATGGCAAAGTGTCGTTGCTATTGCACTGCCGGCAACTGACGCGGACCTTTTGGTCTTTAATTTTTAATTAGTTAACTCGAGGTCGAGTTAACTAGATAGAATTTGAAGAGCAATTGTATATCTAATAGTAATAGTAATAGCGTGTAGTTGAAGAGGATGGCAGTGTTAGGTGCTGCGTTTAACATGATAAGAGGCGAGCGTCGTCCATTACGTTAATTGCTAGGTACTGCTCCTTATGTTAGGCACTGTTAACATTGATAAGAGGTGAGCATCGTCCATCACGTTAACTTATATAAATAATGTGTGTACCATGTAGTAGTAAGTAATCATTTCAGTTAAGATAACACCAAATTGAAGCGTCCTAATGATTATTATATTATAAATATCTCTCTATACATACAAGATATCTAAATTCAGGAAACGCTAAGTAAAGTTCTACCAACTATATTTAATGATATCATCTACATATAGTTTAACGTTATCCATTATATCTACTAACATATATGGTTAACACTGGCCGACTGCTACAATCAACAGACAGCTGAATCTCCTCATTTTCGTCATTGCATACATCATCCTATTTATTATCGACACTTGCTATACTAATCTAGTAAAACTAAGATTAACACCCTACAATTAAGGTTAGAATATCAATGACTTTAGTTATCAATTTAAGGCACAGTACTGTCATACTTGTCTTCGTAGTGGAGTGATTTGTAGAATTAAAGGTTTAAAGTGACTATATTATGTACTTCTCTTTATTGGTAAATACGTTAACATGGTCGTATATAAATAATGGGCTAATTAATTGTATTATTAGATAAGCTAGCACGGAATTTGTATAGCACGATCTATATATGCCGCAATTATGATTGTTCTAATCGAAAGCTGCTGATATCTATACTATATATAGTGATATAGCTAATTTTAATATCAATTATATATAAATATAGCTAGCCATAGTAATCTTGATCTAAGATAATACAAAGCTTTACAATCGTACAATATAGTATCATAATCGTGTATTTATAAGTATATAACGTTATTTACATATTTAATTATAGCATTTACCTTGACATTAACATCATATTTCAGCATACACAACCCATAAGATCGTTTAGCCGAAACTCCCGATATCAATTTGCGCATTTATCGCTCATTAACCGAGACCCTGTTCAACGACCCTGCAGTTGATTAGGTCTAACATGTTCGGAGATGCAGGGACAAAGATGGTTTTTATCGTGCAATTTTGTTTTTTGTTTCTTTATTGTTTCAAATGCAACAAATACACTAAATAGATGCCAATTCTCGATGAAAAATACGATCGATTTCGGGTGATTGCTTTAACGTAACATTTTAAAGAATTGTTTTGGAAATCATTGATAATCCTCTACTGAAAAGTCTCGAGGTAACATTATCCCCACACTATCTGCACTATTTCCTTCCCCACACCAAAAACTAATCTCACCTTAGTAGGTTTTATCCAAGGCGGGATAATGAGAAGTTAACTATTTAAATTACCCCAACCTTCGGTCCTTATCTTTATCAATTAAACTTTATTAGAAGAAAAAGATAATTTGAAAAAAAAAGGCTTCGATATTTATATATATAATTATACTTTTTATTATCTGTAAATATAAATTGTATATCTGTGTATAAGAATTGTTTGTTTTAAAGTCGTTTAATGATTATATTACTCAATAATAATGTATATTTGTTGAGGTATTCATAACTATTCAAGTATATTTATTGATATCGATATCTTCTTTTCTTCATTAATATCTGGTATATTATATTTTACATTATATTTTTTTTTTCATTCTATTATCAATTCCATTTTCAATTATTATTCTCAATTTCCTTGTTATCTATTCACTAGTAGTATATATTTCAATCGACCCTATCCAACAATGATATGCTTTGGCTCTTATGAGAGTCAAAACATCCGTTATAAATCTACTATGGAAGATACTTCTCATATTGATGATTTATTTATAAAAACTCATAATGGTTACGGTTCTTATCTAGCAGTTTTTGATGGTCATGCTGGTAAATTAACTGCTAATTGGTGTGAAGATAACTTTCATCAATTACTTTATAAAAATTTAAAGAAATATTCTTCTAATTTAGAAATTCCAAATATTATAGATTTTACATTTCAACAGGCAGATATTGCCATACAAAATGATAGTAAGATAACTGACTATTCTGGTTCTACAGCTTCTATTGCTTATATCCATAAGAATTACGATAAATCAATCTATTTATATACAGCGAATGTTGGTGATTCAAGAATTGTTTTATCAACTGATGATGGGCTAGCTTATCGCCTTAGTTATGATCATAGTGCAGATGATCCTAACGAAAGAGCAAGAGTTATTCGTTCTGGCGGTGATATCTTACTTGGTAGAGTCTGTGGCGTTCTAGCAATTACAAGAGCATTAGGGGATACAAGATTAAAGGATTATGTTTGTCCAAGACCATTCATTACTGAAACAAAAATAGATGAAAATGATGAATTTCTAATATTAGCTTCTGATGGTGTATGGGATGTTTTCACTGATCAAGAAGCAGTGGATAAAATTCGTAATATTGAAGATCCAGATAAAGCAGCAAAATTATTAGTAAATGAATCTATAAGAAGAGGATCAGTTGATAATATTACTTGTATAGTTGTAAGATTTATTGATATACCAAAATCAACTCAGAATCATAGGAGGGCTAGTAGTATGACAACGCATGTTATTCATAACAATGAAGGATTACCATTATCACCACTTTCACCTTCTCAAGGAGAAATCAAATTTTCTGGTCTTGTTGTACAAACATCAAAATTTAAACATATTGATATGGCATCAATGAATTATGGACTTGATAGAAGACCTCCAAGTCCTCCTCAGACCGAATTACTGAATTTCAAACAAAGAAGATATTCGGAAAATGATTCGCCGAATATTGATTCGCTAGAATCTCAAATGACCAACCTTTCAATAAAAACTGGTAAAAGATTTAGATACGGAGTTCCAAGAATTGAACAACCGTTAATATTCGATCAATCTAATTATGAAGATGCTATAGAAGACGATTGAAAGGGATGATTTCATTCATTTATTTATATCGACAGAGGTTACATTCGTTAAAGAAGTTTGTTGCATTTTTATTTATATATATTTATATCTACAGAGGTTACATTCGTTAAAGGAGAAGTTGCATTTTTATTTATATATATATATATATAGAGTTGGGTATCACATGTATTTAATAAAAAAAAATTTATTTTATTAACATTTATCTATTTACTTTAATTTACTGCTTGTTTCCTTTCCATTCATTCACCTAATCATCATGGCCTTTGCCATATCTTTACCATTTGCTAAACTACTACCAGCACTTGCTGCTTTTCTTCCCATTGATTCAAACACTTTCCAGAATTTTAAATTTTCATCACTAGCACAAGTAGCTAATGTTTGACCATCTGGAGATAATGCAGTATGAAGTACTCTTGAATCATGAGCTTGAATATCAACATTCTTTGTTAAAGTAGGATACGACCAAATGGTAATATAATTATTAGGGAATCCATGTGATGAAACAACTTCTTTATAAAGGGAACTCCACTTTAATGAGGTGACTTGTGAGCCAGTATCAATTGAGTTAACTCTTGCACCAGTTGTTGAATTCCAGAAATGAATATGTTTATCTAATGAACCACCACCAGTTGCAAGTAAATTAGTTTGCCATGGGCACCAAGCAATTGCTTTAACAGCAGCTTTATGATTTGTTTTAGTAAATTTTGGTGTACTCGAACGGGCATCCCAAATATTTACAACGTTATCATTACCACCACTAGCTAATTGACTACCATCAGCTCTCCATTCTAATCCACAAACTTCTGCTTGATGGTTATTAAATTCTGATACTTTATGTTGAGCAACACGAACATCATGATTCCAAATTGAACCATCTCTACAACCAGATGATAATAAATGTTTATCCCATGACAAAACACCAACTCTAGCTGAATGGCCAGTCATTGATCTTAACTTTGTTTGATCTTCAACATCCCAAATTTGAACATCACCATCTGAAAGACCAACTGATAAATAAGCGCCATCACCAGACCAACGGACAGAAGAAACATAAGTACCATTTTCTGAATCCATTAAATTTGATACTGTTCCAGTATTTGCATTCCAGATATAGACAGTTTGTTCTAATGCCACCGCTATTTGGTTACCACAAGACCAATCTAAAAGATTTAAATAATAATCATCAATAAGACCAGGGGCATCTAAAACTCTTTCTGGACCAGTTGGAACCTTACGTCTTGTTTGAGCATTTACAGCAGGACGTAAAGGTCTATTATACTGACTTCTTAGATCAACTGGTTTAGAAGATTGAGGAGCGGCAGGTTGAAATTCTAATATTCTTGTGTTTAGAGCAATTCCACATGCTTCTGCTACTGAGGTTCTGTATTGTAAAGAATCGTTTGTTTGTGAAGAAGAAATTTCAATATTAGAATCATTTTCCAATTTTGAAATTAATGTATTTGAAGTTTGACGATTTGGAATAAATCGATCAACTTTAGCACTGGCCCGCAATGCTTTATCTTTTTTAGTTACTTTCCCAGGAGTGTTATTAACAGAAGAGGTTAATGAAGAGGACAAAGCCCAATCTGATAAGGAGATGTCATTACGAAGAGGAGAATTACCTTTGGAGATGGATTTTGGGTTATGTTTTTTGGGGGTAGATGATAAAGATGGAAGAGAAATAGTGCCAGCACTATCTAACTTTGGTTGCTTTGGAATATTTGAAGGGGAGTTAAAGAAAAGAGTTCTCCTGATAGGACGGGAGGGAGTATTAAAAGACATGAGGTAGGGATTTTTTGTTTTTTTTTTTTGTATTTGTATTTGTATTTCTTATTTTAAAAATATATAATCAATTATCTTACCAGAAGAAATCGATTAAAAAGAGAGTAATTAAGGTCCAGCCTTTAGATTGTTGAGAATTGAAAATTTTTTTCACGAATAGTGTGGTGAAAAGAAAAAGGAAGAGAAGAAGAAGGAGAAGATGCTCCTTTTATTTTATACTATTTACATTTCTCCTTTTTGGGAGGCTATGTTTTTATATTACCATATCGGGATTTGTACGTGTCGATCTTTGGTTTCCTACAACCGCCGTTGGTGCCTCCGGCGGCCGGGCTCTGCCCTGACCCGTTTTTCCTCGCTACGCGAGGAAAGGAACTAATAGAGAGATATTGTAACCGAAACAAGCTATTGATCTTTCCTCGCTACGCGAGGAACTACGGGTCCGGGCAGAGCCCGGCCGCCGGAGGCAGGCGAGTATCGTATGTACAGTATAGATTAGATATCATCAGCTATAAATATATATATAAATACATGTTGATTATAGAATTCAGAGTAAAGTTTATGTGACTCAGTTACTCGGTAAAAAATAAATCCTTATAGTTATAGATTAAGATTAGATTGGCTGTGATATCTTAAGGACTCAGTATATAAAGGTAGTTGGATATGATAGTGCTCTAGGTAGAGATCGAAGAGTAAACTAGGTTGGCTAGAGATTTCGGATTAAGTTAAGATATGACATGATATATACGTATCTATATATATATAGAGTGAGAGAGTGTGAGAGATAGGTGGAAAACCCTATTGGATTGCTTATCTATATTACGGAAAGGGAAAGTATAATTATATGTAAAAGTGTATATATAGAGAGTTTACAGGATCACCACCAATTCACCTAATTCATAATCTAGCCAAGTCTAATCAATCAATTACTGTAAATTTACTAAACTAGATATATAATGAGGGAAAAATAATTTTCATTAGGTGCATGATTACAGCTACTTCTGAGGTAACCTCCGAACAGGCGTAGGGCCGTTAAGTTGAACTGTTCAAGATTATAATGTCTTAGGTAGATGCATTCAATTTGGTCCCAAGAGCATTATCATTCAGCGGTGCATATACACTTAGCTACAACTCATGGGCCCCATCTATCTATATTTATCTACCTATTATACAATACACACAGTATTCCTTGTTCAAAAACTCACCCATAGCAATATTTACAAAGTCTACTTTAAATTTACACTTTGCTCTTTGCTTAACATTCGGTGCCGTTCGCCCACCCTCGATGATAACATCTTAAACAATGCACTTTTTTACATGTAAAAGCCCTTTGATCGCCGTAATCTTAAGCTTAAGTTAAATTTTAACGTCAACCAACGTTAAAAACTATTAAGCCCTGCCTTTGCATTACCTCGTAGAAGAACATCTTTTTGGGAAATAAGTCGTGTGAAACAAACGTGGAAAAGGGAGATTTTTTACGGGGATTAGCAATAGCAAACCAGCCAGCCTTTTGCTTGGGAATGCAGCAATAAGGTTAAAATTTACACAAGAAATAAGGTTAAAATATGAATAGATGAGAAACATCCCTATCTAAATCCCACCTTTCAACTTCACCATCAACACCCAAAATACCCTCCAAACCCTCCATATCCTCTACACCCTCTACACCCTCCCATACTTTCACACGTTTTGATCGCGTGTATCCTCTCCCAACCAATCAATGATCTGATTCCGTACCAATGGTCGCGTGTTTTAATTAACATTAATAATCATATCCGTACCGACTTCACATGGTGATGTTAGGTTTCATCGCCTAATGGAAAAGATTAAACGGTCGTTTCCCCACGTGCGTCTCAGTCGAGAACTTATCAGAGGGGATGAGATCAAAACGTGATAATCAATTGCAGCAAATTATGCTCGAGGAACTTTACTACTTTTGGGGCCAGGGGAGTGTGTGGGCGATGGTTTTAAGTCCCCCCGAAAGAATCAAATATTGAAGGGATGCTATATATATATATAAATAAATCAGAAGGGAGGGTAGATATATAAGTTTAATATTGATAAGCTAGATAGAAGTTTTAAATAAATAAAAGTATTTAATTATAAGATAGTTATTTGTAGTATCTCGTTCACAGTAGTATTGTTTCATACTATTCACAGCCTACCATACTATCACTCATTTCACTTCCTATAATGAAAGAGGAATTATCTACTTCTCCCATTTCTGGATTACCTCCTCCTTTAACCTTACCACCATCAGCCATTCCAACTCCTCCTTCTTCAAACCATTTAACATTTTCTGATGGGAAACAACCAAATTATGAATCAGATGAAGATAAATATTTTGATGATGATGACGTTGTAATTGATGACCTCGAATACACACCAAGACTTTCTTATTCAAGAAGACCTTCTATAACTCCCTCATCATCAGTTCTTGCCAATACTCCAAGACATGGACCAACAACTGGTACTCCTTTAATAGATCATCCTCAAGAAGAAATCATCAACACTGCAGTAACGTCTAGTAATACATCACCAAATAATTCATTTAATATCATTGATACACTTCCTCCATTAACGCTTCCTCAACCTGCATTATCTACAAATGAATCAGTTCTTCCTCCTCCTCCTTCAAGATCGTGTACAATTATTCAAACAGTTCCTTCAGACATGTCATCAAAAGCAAAAAATCAATCAGGTGGGAGAAGAAAACGATCCAAGAAAGATGAAACTCCATTGGATGATGAACAACGTAAAAAGGCTCGACGCACTTCACACTCTGACATTGAACGTCGGAGAAGATTAAAAATTAACGAACAATTTGAAGCCTTACGTCAACTTGTACCCGCTTGTAGTCAATTGACTACTGCCAAAAGAGGAGGAGATATTGGACTTCATAAACTCGATATTTTACAAGAATCAGTTGCATTTATAAAACATTTAATTGAATGTGTAAATACAATTGAAAAAAGATTAATGCAACAAAATGGCAATCAATCAAATGCGCCATCACCATTAGTATTACCATCGATAAATTCCACAACAAATGTTGGTAATACAATTACACCATCAATATCACGACAATCATCGATAACTTCATTACCGTCAAATTATTCATTGAAAACAAAACATGAACCACAATCTCCTTTACATGGACCAAGAGATAATAAGCATATGAGTCTACCAATGTCAATGTCGGCACCAGCAACTGCTTTACAATCCCCACTTATCAATGCAAATATTTCCAAGTCTCCATTACTGACTGCGACTCATAAATCAAAATCAGTTGTTACATCCCCAATACCTTCATCTACTGATACATCTAAATTAAAGATAGCAAATCTTGTCGGGTAAGTGTAGAATTATTTATATAACTATTTATATAACCACTAATTTATTTATTAATATTAATGTAATATTATCAGGTCGTAGGTAAGTAATGTGAATGAGTTATGGTATGCTTTAATATCAAAGTAAATATTGGGAACACCCAGATATGATTGATGGAGCATGCCAATTGCAATTTATCAACCTGAAATTTAGAGCGGCAGCAGGTTGTGATGTAATATATTGTATGAATCTTTAGATTGAATCAGAATCAATAAGCTCTCATTATTAGAAACATTATATTCTGCTTGCGTTATCTAATAAAACCAACAATCAATATCCAATATGAGCGAATTGAAGGGTTCTCATTCTTGACAGCAGCCCCATATGTATATTCTATTGCAAAGCAGCTAGTATGCGTATAAAGGTCTCAAGTAACAGAGGCCAAACCATCACGTGAAATAAAGCTAAGTGGTAAGGAAGAAGAGGCTAACATTTCACTTAAGAGTGCTGTACACTATATAACAGCTACCGCTTATAAGTTCTAAACATGAGTTTAACTCGGAGAAGTGGTCCCCATACAATTCCAGGAGAAGCCCCGAGATCAGAGGTGCAAGAAATTCTAAGCTGGAAAAAGCTTTCAGCTAAAATAGTTATATATCTTTAGTTTATGGAGAAATCGCTATAAATATCAATTAATGTTGTTCCCATGATCCGCACGGAGAAGGAGCAATTCCTCGCTACGCGAGGAAGAACGGGTCCGGGCAGAACCCGGCCGCCGGAGGCACAAGCGTATGAAGGCTATACGTACATAATATTATTTCTATTTTTGTAAGATTAATTTCCAAAATAACCTTGTGATTCTAAAAGCAAGATGATTTGATGAACAGCAGTACGTACATCAGTTTTACTTAAATCAACAGTGATATCGGCGTCATTTGGAGTTTCATATGGATCATCTACACCAGTATAACCCTTGATTTCACCTCTTCTTGCAGCAGCATATTGACCAGATCTATCAGTAGCTTCAGCATATTCTAATGGAGTTGCAACATGAACTAAGAAAAATGAACCATGCTTTTCAACAATTTCCCTAGCATGTTTTCTAGAATCAGCATATGGTGCAATTGGGGCAGCAATAACAGCAGTACCAGCTTTTGTAAGTTCACTTGCAACAAATGCAATTCTTTGAACATTCTTATGACGATCATCACGAGAAAATCCCAACTCTGAAGATAATTCAGATCGAACGGTTTCACCAAGTAATAAGGTTACTGGTCTACCACCTTGTTGATTGAATGTAACTTCTAATGCTCTTGCAACTGCATCTTTACCAGAGTTATGATAACCAGTAAGGAAAATAGTAAACCCTTGGTTTACACGTGGTGGATGTGATTCTCTAAGTACCTTAACAACTTCTGGATATGAAAACCATTCAGGAATTGGTAAACCCAACTTCAATCTTTTTCTTAATTCAGTACCAGAAATATCTAAAGTTTGAACACCTTGAGGAACTTCATCTTTTGGAGAATATTCATCAGCATCTGGTAAATATGTCATCATTTGGAATGGTACAACTTCAATACCTAATTCATCTCTATATTTTTCAACCAAAGTTTGTGCATCATATGGACCATAGAATTCTTCACCTTTAGAGTTTTTACCTGGACCAGCATGATCTCTACCAACAATAAAATGGGTAGCACCATAATTCTTTCTAATAATTGCATGCCATACTGCTTCTCTATCTCCTCCCATACGCATAGCAAGTGGTAAAAGTGATAAAAGCGCCATACCATTTGGATATCTTGGTAATAATGCTTGATAAACTCGAACTCTTGTAAAATGATCAATATCACCAGGTTTAGTTAACCCAACGACTGGGTGAATTAAAACATTAGCTTGACGAGATCTAGCAGCACGTACTGTTAATTCACGATGGGCTCTATGCATAGGATTACGAGTTTGGAATGCAACAACCCTTTGCCATCCAAGTTTATTAAATTGAGATCTTAATTCAGCAGGAGTATTTCTTAATCCAACATAATCATAATGATTGAGTCTATTAATAGCTTGGACTTTACCACCAACATAATATTCTTTAATTGTATTGTTAAGATATTTAATAGCAGGATGTTCTGGATCACCACGGAAAACCAATTTTGCTTCCTTTTCTTTATCTGGTCTATAAACATCATCTACAGTAAGAATAGCAATAGGTGATTGATCTCTGAAATCACGAAGAGTGATTCTTGCTCCAGGAGCAATTTTTGATTTTTCAATTTCTTCTTTTGAAACATCAAGATTAATTGGAATGGAGAATAAAGTACCGTCAGCAAGACGTAAATTTTCAACAACACCATTATAATCTTTTTCATTTAAAAATCCTTCAAGAGGGGAAAATCCACCACATAAAATAAGTTCTAAATCACATAATTGACGTTCACTTAGAATAATATCATGAAGAGTTTCTGATTCTTTATAAAGAGATTCTCTAATAGGAGCATCTCTTACTAAGAGGTCCTTTAAAACACCACCATGAGGAGAGTTAGCCATAATTAAGTTAATTTTTTTTTTAAAAAAATTCTATATATATATATATATGCTTAAAACACAAATGTAGGATATATCCACAATTATATAGGTAAATTTACTTCAAATTGCATCATCCGTTCTCGGGGCCCTGGAATTTTTCAGATTAAATTTGATCGACATAGATCCCCTGAGTGGAGGTCGGGACATGCATGGCAAACATGAAGATAATGTGGCTAATAAGTAGGGTTGAAAGGGTTTACTACTTGATTTGGTGGTCATGTGACATTGTCTAATATCATGTTATTATTATGAAATGAAACTGTGGATAAAGGTATGATTATTGGTTTGAAAATATCGTGTTATCACTGCCACATTAGTAATACGAGGCGGTGGTGGCTAAAAGGGATGGAGAGATGAGGTGAAAAGTTTGGACGTTGTGGAGGAAGAGGATATTTAAACATCAAGCGTCTGGTTAAGGTAGCTGTAGGCTAAATATTGGATTGAACTCACAATGTATTATATAGTATTATAAAGTTATTATATAATTACATTTATACTTAGAGAAATTCTATTCTATAGATCTCGTTATATGTGCCAAGTATTCCGACAATCAACGTGAGGGACTAATATCTGGTCCATTAGTGAGGTTCTTGGGCTTAAGGTGCTGCTACTAACTTAACGGTTACACTGTGTAGAGTACTATAATTGTATAACGTTATGACATGCGCGTTAACTTAGCCGCCGCTGGAGGTTGATCAAGTTACCGTTATTGATAAGATAAGATTAACCTGCATATAGTGGCTGCAGGTTAACGGTTATTTATATAGCTTAGTTACTACTCTAATCTACGCTAATTATTCACATAAATTTCATATATACATCTATATTTCTATTCTATCACATTTATCTTCTAGCTTTTACTTTAATACCAGGATCTCTCTCTATAACATCACCAACTCCACCCATTTCTTCAAATTTATCTTCAGCAGCACGTATTTCCTCTCTTCTTTCCCACCATCTTTCCTCAGCAATGTCAAAGGCAACTTTTTTAAGATCTTTTCCTCTAGCATCTTTGTTATTATGTAATGCCCATTCAACAAATTGTGCTGATGTACGAATGTAGAATTCACGAAGCGATTCAAAAGGTTTAGGATGAGGCAACCATGGTCTAGGATCAGGAATACCTTCTGGTTCTTCTTCTTCCTCTTCTTCTTCTTCTACTTCTTTGACCTCATCGTCATCGTCATGGTTATCATCTGCTTCATCTTCTTCATCGTCATCATCTTCATCATCTTCATCATCATCCTCCTCTTCACTATCACCTTCTTCAAGTGCTCTAAGATCTTCCCAATATACCTTAAGTCCATCTAATTTACCTAAATCAACAGAATACATACTATCTAGATTATATTCCTTCTCACCATGTTCATAAACACCACCAAAGATGAATAATGTATCATCAACCACTGTAGTTGTAGCATTAAATCTTGGATGAGGTAAAGTAGAGATAATTGGGTATTCTCTAACTGGTTCATCATCATCACTACCTCCATTTGAATTTTCTTTCTCCTTTTGATCTTCCTTTTCACTCTCACCCTGTCCCCCTTCTCCATCCTCCACTTTCAATTTACTATTAAGAATTTGTGACAAGGTAGCTTCTAATTCAGCATGACGATCTTCAGGTTTATTACTAGTAGCTTGAACTTGTTTCTTCCTTGGTGATCTTAGTGAAAGTGAAAACCACCTATTCATTTCAACTTGATATGCAAATAAACTATTATAAAATATACTATCTAAAGATTCTTCAGTTTCATCAGTATCATATACACCACCAAATAATACACCTCTACCTTTATGATAAACCATTGAACAACCAACTCTTGGACTAGGAGCAAATCCAGATTTCTTTCTTCTTTCCCATCTTACTCCTTTAAGATCAGTTTTCATTTTCAGTAACCAAGAATCAGTATGTACTTTACCCTTTTGTAAACCTTTACCAGCTTTTACCTTTGAATAACCACCCCAAACAATAGCTCCTTCGGAATTTGGTACAAAACTATGACCACTTCTTGCATCAGGCGCCATATGATTAGTTGGCCATTCAATTTGATACCATTTATAAGAAGTAACATCAAATGCCCATAAATCAGATAGATAAGTTGTTGAAGTACTTAAATCTCTAAATCCACCATGTAATAAGATATAATTTTTCCAATAAGTCATTCTATGACCAGATCTAGCAGTTGGACCATGTTTTTGTTCAGCTTTAGTCCATTCTTTTGATTGTGGATCAAAAATCCATGTATCACCATAATGATAAAACGTTGATTGTTTTGGCGAAGAAAATTCCCCTCCAAAAAGAAGAATAATACCACTTGGATGAACACACATAGCATGACCACTTCTTGGTAATGGACTATTTGGTGAAGAAATCTTTCTCCACTGATCAGAATCAATAGAATATTGAAATAAATCATTATAAAATACTGCCAAACCAGCAGAAGTAGTTGATTCACCACCAAATAAAAATAATTCATTTTTCCCATGAACAGGATTTGGAACCATAGTAGCATTAGTTCTTTTTGATGGGTGATGACAACTAGTAATAGTAACTGTTTCAAATTCTTCTTGCTCTTTAGCATAAGATGCTAAAATTTCATCAATTCCTAAATCATCTTCATCTTCACCAACTTTTTTTGCTAATTTTTTCTGTTTAGATTCAGATTTTGATTGAGCTTTTTGTTGCTTTTCAAGAGATCTTGCTTTTTTAGCTTCTTTAGACTTTTTATCTTTTTTGGCCATGATAAATTGAATAGAGTGTTAATTCTATGGTGGTGGTATATGGTTGATTGAGCTGATCGTGATAAATACTACGGCTGCTTGAAAAAATTAAGTCTGCAGATTTAGGACAGACCCTGCATCGATCGCCGAGGGAGGGAGGGAGGGAGTTAAGGGTGGTAAAGCAGGAGCAATTCAAACAAGTAGTGGATAATGATGAGGATGTAAATATAACTATTAGAGCTGATTTGTAATGAGAATTGAGTTATCGAATGAGACTTTGAAGAGGTGAAGTTTGGATTAATTATATGGTTAAAAGCGTTGAATTGATTTCGTAGATAGAATTAACGTGAGCGATAAGATAGTATAATTATAGATTAAATTCAACTATGATAGAGAAGTGAAATTTTATACAACATAAACTAGAAATAATACTATAATATATAAGTTTAAAATATAATAATAATAGTGTACTGGAACAGAATTGATAAGAACGTACGATAAAGAGTATGCAGAGGAATCTTAGCAGCAGATGAATCGCACGTATCAACGCTAATTGCTATAACTAATACCTACTAATAACTATAATCTTTCCCCCCTTCAATAAATAACTTTCGACCTTATAAATAACTGCCAATAGCTCTTGGAATCGTCAAGATTGAAACCACGCCCGTCATCCGCCTTCGCCTCATAAGCCACACGACCCTGCATCTTCACTTAGATCGAATGTAAACAAATCGCGTCTTTCAGCTCAACCCGTATCAACTATCTCTCAGCTCAACTACTATGTCTCAATTAAGTTCTATACAAATTACAAACTCAGAAGGAGTTGATGTTCCTTCTTTATCCATTAATTTTAATGATTTACGTACTAAAATGGAAACTTTTCGTGCCAAATTTGATGATTATTTAAATATCAACAAAGAAAAGGTTATTGAATCAAGAAATGAATTTAATATTACAATGAGTAAAAATAAAGATGGTGAAAAGTCTCTTTTATCAGAATTAGAATCATTAAATTTAAAAGAAGTTGAAATCTCAAGAGAAAGAACAAAACAACAAGAAGAACTAGAAGAAACAAAACAAGCAATCAATGATTATACTTTGAAAAAGGAGCAAATGAGTAAAACTCAAAAGGAAGTAGAAAAGCAAATTTCTGAACTTCGTCAATCAATAACAAGAATAAAAGAAGAACAATCAAGAATTAAACAAACTATAGTTGAGGAATCAAATAAAAATGCACCCGAGTTAATATTATGGGAAACAACTCTAGGATTAACAATTGAAGGAATTTCTGATGATGTAATTAAATTCACATTTGTAAATATTGATGATAGAGATATTGACAAAGAGTTTTCATGTACAGTTGATTTAAGTGAAAGAGATTATAGAGTTATTGATACAAAACCCAAATTAGATGATGATGTAGTTGATGGATTAATAAAAGAGTTGAATAGATCAAGAAAGCCAAGTTTATTTCTTCGAGATCTTAGAAGGGAATTTAAAAAGGTTATTTAAGGAGAGGTATGTGTAGATATGATTGATACTGTGAGGTAAGAAGGCAATTAACAATCTATCTCCATACTAAGTATACCACTTTACTGTGGTCCTCATATTTACTATAAAGCTTACTTGATTTATTAAAATTATAGAATACCAGGGTTCGGAAGTTACAAATCATCACCATGCTCATGAAGCACATTATCATTTTTAATTTCTATACTTGCGGCTATATTAGTGATGACCTCATCATCAGGATTTCTTGCACTAATGAAAAATGAATAATTCCCTGATGGTACATCATCAGGCACTTCCAAAACTTGGTTCATTTGTAATGTCTCTTCTGATGGTTTAACAGGACAAAATATTCGGGCAAATGTTGAATAATCACAAAATTCAAGATATCCATCATAAATAGGACCATGTTCAGAAAAGCTTGTTAATTTAAGAGTTGTTCCTTGAGGAATTTCTTTTATAAGTTCATAAATCATATTAAATTTGATATGACCAGGAACTAATGGATAAGGATCAATTGTCAATTGGTAAATTTTCAATAATGGATCAGTATTATTATTACAAACATTTACAACAGATTCCCCTGGAATAGGTGTACAATCCTTTGGAGCTTCATCTGTATGATTTTTAAAGACTTTATCTAAAAGATTTCCAATAGCATTTGAAGAAGAAGAGGAAGATAACGAAGTGGAGGTTGGAATAGGAGGAGATTGAGAGGAAGAAGAGTTAGCAGATACAAGAGTAATAAAGAATAAAAATGGTAATAGAATCATTGTGATATAACTTCTAGCCCTGTATGATTCTTACTTTCTATTTCTTATAGCATATAACAACGCTTTACATGATGTGAATTTATATAAGTTATCCCAGATAAGCAATTAGCTGTTAACAAGCAATGTCTTAAACATAAATAAATTAAACTTTAATATTAGAAACATAACTACGTGAATAAATAATCGCGATGGCTATCTTAACACTCCTCTGCCTCCGGCGGCCGGGCTCTGCCCGGACCCGTTGTTCCGAGCTACGCTCGGATATGCTTCAATAAAGAATGTATACGACGAGAAGGCTTATGACGGTGTCTAGCTACAGTTGTATTTGGAAAGGGACCTAGCTAAAGTGCTATTGATTATAGTGCTAAACAATTGTTAGAATAAGCTTTATCAGCTTTACCATTTAGCATTTTTTTACGCGAAATAATTCGTTATCACAATTTTATTACTGTAGATTGTTAAACTTGATGGGACTTCAATAGTAATAGTGTTATCTTATCTTTACTTTCAAAAGCATGTAATATAGGTAGAGTTTATTCTCTAATTATATTGCTAAGGATATAGAGTATTGATTTTCAGCTTCTGGACCTATTATACAAGATCGGATCCGGTATTTTTCCTCGCTACGCGAGGAACAACGGGTCCGGGCAGAGCCCGGCCGCCGGAGGCAATCATATCACATGACCACCAAAATTAGTGGTGAACCCTTGGATCAACACGAATTTACACTTCAACGTTAAGAGGTTAACATTGATTGGATATGATGAAATTGAAACTTTCAGTGTTAGTCATATCTTTCATTCTTTTAATATCACCTTCATTTGCATCAATTGGTGATCAACTACCTGAATTCAATAATTGTATAGAAGTTTGTAGAAAAACTGAATGTTTAAATGATGATCAATTATCGTATGGGTTAAGACTTTTGTTTTGGAATTGTGATCAAGAATGTGATTATCAATGTCAAAGAATCATTACTCATAAAAGAGTTGAAAATAATCAACCTGTTGTTCAATTCCATGGTAAGTGGCCGTTTATTAGATTATTTGGTATACAAGAACCATTATCAGTTTTATTTTCAATATTAAATTTCATTCCTCATTTAAAAGGTTATATTATGTTAGTGAATGATAACCAAACAAAATCATTAGGTATTCATAAATATTATGTTTTATCTTCAATAATTGGAATGAATGCATGGATATGGTCTAGTGTATTTCATACAAGAGATTTCCTTATTACTGAAAGATTGGATTACTTTTCTGCAATGTTGACAATTACTTATGGGTTATATGCTGCCTTAATTAGAGTATTCAGATTGGATTTACAAGAAAAAAAGCTTCACCTTCAAATTGCAACTTTTATTTGCAGTTTATTTTATATTCTTCATGTTTCATATCTTTCATTTATTACCTTTTCATATTCATATAATATGGCAGCAGGAGTAGTAGTTGGACTTATTCAAAATGCATTATGGATATATTTTGCATTTTCGTCATATAATAATCTTTCAAAAGAGTACATTACCTCCTCCAACATGATCCCCCGTAAATCAATCAATTGGACCTTATGGCCCTTCTATATCGTCCTTTTAATCTCCTTAGGAATGTCATTTGAACTTTTCGATTTCTCTCCTTTCTTTTATTTCTTAGACGCACATTCCCTCTGGCATGCTGCTACTATCTTTCCTACTTATTGGTGGTACGCATGGATGTCTCGCGATCTTAACTATCTTCGTTTACGTAAATCCAAAAATTAATCACCTCTATTTCCACTCCCTGCCTCCGGCGGCCGGGCTCTGCCCGGACCCGTTGCCGTGCTTCGCACGGAAAGCGTGAAAATCGTCTGTTCTTAGGGCGATTAACACGGAGCCTGCTTACCTTGGGCCAAACATACTCAGGTGAGAAGTCAAACTACTAAGTTATATAATGAAAATATCATTCAAATTAACAATTATATTAGACAATATACAGTTTCTCACGACGGCCCCCACGTGCTATCGTAATTTATGAATTATGAGCAATTTTATCTTGTGATAACGGTTGCTAATAGCACTATCTACAAGTTTGACATGAAGTGATATTCAGGGCATATTTGCAGATCACCTTATCAATGCATATCGTTTCCTATATAAGCAACTATCCCTTGACCTTATCTTGCACATCTCGGGGAACTTTAACTATCTGGCGAAATGGTTACTCAGCGGTGAAGGGACCTAATAGAACACATATAATTAAATATATATATACCTTACTTAGCAATTGAACTGTAAAATATACAAATGAGTTCAAATAAGAACTATTCGAAAGACAAAGGTGAAAAATACTGCTCATTAGGCATTACTTCACTACTATTCTAACCCACCTTTTATCCTCATACACTTATATATAACTAATTAGAAAATCATCTCATATAATTATCGCCTCTTTAGCTATGCGATACGCGTGTAATCTATATAACTTCGTCTATTCAATATTATTAATATCATCATCTTGCTTGCCACCGCCTCTATCAATATATATAATCTAATGCATTTCCAGCCGTGTTTATCAGCTATATTGATAACTGAACCTTCTTAACTACTATACTTTTGATATCAAGATTCAAAATGGCTGAAGCAGAGATTTCACTTATTAATAAAGTGGAACTTAGAATTGCTCTAGCTAGTACTGAAGAGAAACTATCTTCTTTGTTGGGTGTTTATTTACCTCCATTGTTGTTAAAATTGAATTCTCCTCATCCAACAGTTCGTGCTAAGATTATTGAAGTTTGTCAGCATGTCAATCTTCGAATTAGAACTGGGTAAGTAATTAGTAGCTACAATTTAACTATTGCTAGGGGTATGGTCGAACTAACGGAATAAGTAACGTTTCATTACCAATAGAGGCTTTATTGAATCAATTTCATGATGACAAGATTACTGGGGAAAAGTCAATGATGAAGACATTTGATTTGATCTATATTCAAAAGGGTATTGAAGGATTGTCTGACTGGAATGAAGTAAGTATATAGAATCAATTCTGATGTTCCTTATCAACTAACATAACTTAGACTTATGAAAGATTGTTTCCAAGAATTATACAAGATATTTCAAAATCTTCTTCTTCTCATGCTTCGGCACAATTTTCAATTTTTTTGAAATTATTGAAGATTTGGAAAGTCCCACCGAGAGGATCAGTGGAGGATGATCATTTGGCAAAGTATTTTGGTTTTGATGAAAGACCTGATGATGGTAATTTTCTATTGGGTAAATTTGTTGATTTATTTAACCTCGATTTAAGTGCTTTTGGTCCGATAGATAGTAATGAAGAAGTAGCAAATATTAAGTGTAATGGATTATCAGTTGAAGGATTTAGATTCTTAACTAAAAATGATAGAAAAACATTTAATGAAAGTCAACTATCAGATATTAAATTGAATGTTTTGAATAAAATGCTTTTAACTGGTGTTTATAGAAATTCAGAATTATTATTTATTCCTTTATTAATTGCTAGTCATGATAGAATTACAAATATCTTTAGACCTGCTGAAGATTTATTAAAGAGATCAATTGCTCAAGTTGATTTTGAAAAGGAACAATTAATTGATACTCTATATAAATTAGTGTTAGGTGACGAAATAACTCTTCATGTTAAACAATCTATTCAACTTCATATAATTCAATTATTAGCAAGATCAAAATATGCCCTTAATCAAACTGAAAATGTTCAGAAATTAATTAAAATTTGCTTTGAAACAGAGTCTCGAAATATTAAGACAATGAAGGTTGGAATTGAATTAATTAGATCAATTTCCAAAAATACTAGAGATGATGGGTTGAAATATTTTATTAATGAACTAGTTGCAAAATTGTATGAATGGATTATATCAAGTGGTTGGCCAAGATTAGCTGTTAATGATATTCATCAAAGTTCTTTACGTAGACAAACATATGAAACGTTAGGGGCATTAATTAGAAGAATACCACAAGTTCTTAATCGAAATAATTTAGAGATTATTAAATTTTTATTTGAAAGTTTAGAAAAGGATAGTAATGATATGAAACCTTCTATACAAGAATCATTATCAGAAATTCTTCCAGTATTGAATTTCTTAACTGAAGAATCTAGAGTAATTCTTAATGAATTACTATTTAATTATTTATCTAAAGCTACAGATCAAAGTTGTAAATATGTTGCTGTTAGATATGCTATCCGTTCAAATAAGTTTAGTAGTCCAATTGGAAGATTGCTTTGTTTATTAGGCTTAAATAAGGAGAATAGACCAGATGTTATTGAAGAAGCAAAACGTGGGTTACATCCATTTTGGTTTAGAAATGCAAATTCTCCATATGAAGAATGTGATGTAGTATTTCCTAATTTTAAAGATATGTTGGAGATTATTCAACAAAAGTTTTTTATTAACAATCAATTGCAAACGTCATTTAATGTATATAATTCATCTATTATTTTCCTTGAGCAGATTTTAGTAATGGAAGCAGTACAAGATAAGAAAACGGCATTATCAGAATTAGAAGAAGAATGGCATGAAACATTAGAATCATCAATTTTAGTTGATCAAACAATTCGTAATTACTTTAATACGTATATTAATGATCATTTACCTTCTAATCAATTGGTTGATTTTATTAATATTCTATTTTGGGGAGTTAAAAAGATGAATTCAGATTCTCCCAATTGTTTAGATATTTGGTTAAGAATCTTATCTCAATCAGGACCAAATGTAATTTCAAAGAATATTCCATATGTTAAAGAAATTATTCCTTTAATAGAATCTGGTAAACCAAAAATTATTCAATCAGCGTCTAATGCATTGGGGATTATACTTACAAGCGATGAAGTAGCAATTGATGATATCGTTACATTACTATCCAGTTGGTTAGATGAATCTACTTCTTTTAAACAACGTGGCCATTTATATTCAATTGGTTATATAATTTCCCGATTAAAATTAAGAAATAGACAATTACCAAAAGATATCTTTGATAAATGTATAAAATCAATAACTGATGTTTGTTTACAAACTAAATCAACTGATATATTAACTATTGAAGCAGCAGTTGATTCATTATCTCAATTAGCACTTTGTGGGTCAATAGATCATTCAATTATTACTCCTGAATTAACAACAAGATTATTATCATTAGCAAAATCTGATAATGACAAAGCAATATTTGCTATTGGTTGTATTTGTAATAATGCTGATGAATTATCTCAACAATCATACATTGATTCTATTTTCGACCTTCATAATAGTAAACAAATTGATTTTATGTTTATGAGTGGTGAAGCTTTAACTATTGCTGCTGCTGGGTGGAATTCTTCATTAACTGAAAGATATAGAGATATTCAAGGAATTACTTTATCAACTACTTCTTCAAATCAATTGGAAAATATACTAGATCAAGTATTAATTAAATGCCGATCTCCAAAACCTTCATTAAGAAGATTCTCTTGTATTTGGTTGTTAAGTTTAACAAAGTATTGTGGTTCATTACCACAAGCAAAATCAAAACTTGAACAAATTCATTTAGCATTTATGAGATTTTTAGTTGATCGTGATGATATTATTCAAGAATCTGCTTCAAGAGGATTAAGTATTGTTTATGATATGGCTGATGGAGAATTAAAAGATAACATGATTCGAGGATTAATTCAATCATTTACTACTGATAAATCTACTAATGGTGGTACTGTTACAGCAGAAACTCAATTATTTGAACCTGGTGTATTGGATACTGGTGATGGTTCTATATCAACTTATAAAGATATTCTTGGTCTTGCATCTGAAGTTGGTGATCCAAGTTTAGTATATAAATTCATGACATTAGCAGCAAATTCATCATTATGGCAATCCCGTAAAGGGGCAGCATTTGGTCTTAATACAATATTTTCAAAAGCTAATCTTGAAGATTTATTTCAGTCAAATCCAAGATTATCTAAAAATCTTATTCCAAAACTTTATAGATATAGATTTGATCCTTCAAGTTCAGTTCAAGAATCAATGAAAGGAATCTGGAATGCTCTTATTAAAGATAATACAACTGTTATTAACAATAATTTTATTGATATTTTAGATGAATTATTATCAGGTATGGGTAATAGAGAATGGAGAATTCGTCAAGCAAGTACTTTAGCATTATCTGAATTATTGCAAGGAAAATTATTAGAACAATATGAATCATATCTTCAAAAGATTTGGTTTATGAGTTTTAGAGTAGTAGATGATATAAAGGAGAGTGTTAGAGTAGCAGGTATGCAATTAACGAGAGGATTAGCTACTTCATTGGTACGTCATATTGATGTTGATAATGGAGGAAGCGAAAAGCAAGCAACTAATATACTTAAAGATTTAATACCATTTTTAATGGGAAATTCTGGTATTCAATCAGAATCAAAAGAAGTTCAATCATTTTCATTACAAACTTTACTTAAATTATGTAAAAGTAATAGTCCTCCTTTAAAACCTTATATACCTGGATTAATTGAAGAATTATTAGGATTATTATCAACTTTAGAACCTCAAGCAATGAATTATTTAGCATTAAATGCTGATAAATATGGTTTAACTTCAAATGATATTGATGCATCTAGAATGTCTAGTTTAAGAAATTCACCAATGATGGAAGCAATTGAACAAATGATTGATAGATTGGATGATGAATCTTTAGCTGAATTGATTCCCAAACTTTCTTTAGTTATTAAGAAATCAGTTGGTTTACCTTCAAAACTAGGGGCAAGTAGGGTTGTAGTTGCATTAGTAATGAAGAATATTTATCAAATAACACCATTTGCTCAACCATTACTAACTGCTTGTAAATCTCAATTAATGGATAGAAATAATCTTGTTTGTCAATCATATGCAGTATCTTGTGGATATCTTTGTAGACCAGCAAGCATTGAAGCAGTAGTTGAATATGTTAATTATTTAAAGAAATTATATTTTGATAATGTGGATCATGGAGAAAGAGCAAGATTAGTATCTGGTTTAGCAATTAATGCCATTTCTAAACATGCTTCTGATAAGTTTAGTGCAGTAGCATCCGCTTTACTACCAATTATTTTCATTGCTAAACATGATGGTGATTCTCAAGTTAAAGAAGCTTTTGAACATGCGTGGTCTGATAATACCGGTGGTACTGGTGCAGTTAAATTGTATATTAATGAAATTATTCAACTGGTAAAGGATAATTTAGGAAGTATTTCTTGGGATATTCGTCAAGTAGCTGCTAAAAGTGCTGCTGATGCTGCTGATGCGTTTGGTAGTGATTCAAGTAGTGAAGATATTGAAGCATTATTTGATGTTTTAATTCAAGCAAGTTCTGGCCGTAGTTGGAAGGGAAAAGAATTAGTATTAGATGCAGTTGTTACATTAGCTGTTAATGTTAAAGATAAAATTAATAACAATCAATTAGAAAAATTGAATAGTTTAATGATTACTGAAGTTAAAAGACGAAATAAGGAGTATCAAATTGAAGTTATTCAATCAGTTGGAAAGTATATTTCTGGTTTAAATCAACCTCAATTATATGAGGTATTCTTTGAAGTTTGTGGTAATTATTTAAATCCTCAAGTTGATGATGATAGCGAAGATTCGGATGGAGATACTAATATGAATAGTAATGGTCCTTCAGAAGATGTTCGCTTGAAGGTGCTTGAAGGAGTAGCAAAAAGTTTTATCCTCACTAATGATAAGGAAGTTCTTACGACGATAGTAGGATATTTAATTATCGCATTGGATTCAACTACTGGCCCTGTTACTTGGAAAACTAAATCAGCAGTTCCAAAACATGTTTTACATATTATTGATTTATACAATGGTATAGTTAGTGCTGATGATGCAAAGAACTTTTTAAAAATTTGGAACCAAATTGTTATAACTTGTTCAAGAGATGTAAATCATGAAAAGGTTAGAGTTGAATCAGCTCGTGTTGGAGTTGCTTTATTAAAAATACTACCTGAAAATGATAAACAAGTAGTAGTTAATGATATTGAGAAACTTTCACGCGATGAAATTTCTACTGTAGTTTTAACGGAGTTACGTAAATAAAGTTAATTTATATAGTTAATTTATGTAGTTAATTTATTTTTATATATAAATAAATAGATATCTTAATGCCTTTTTCTAGCTCTTGGGGGAACAAAAATTGTACTCTTTTTAGGTGGAGGTAGCTGTTTTTGAGGAGGTTTTATCGAAGTACCAATTTGAATTGGTCTTTCAGAGATGATATATCCTTCTAATGCTAGAGAAGCTTTACCAGCATCTGATACTGATTCATATTCAACAATAGCACCCTCTAAATCAGTTCTAAGAGTAATTGCTTTAACTAATCCATATTTCTCCACAATACTTCGTAATTGATCCTCGGTAGTATCTGAAAGATTAGATATATAAATCTTTTTAGAATTATCAGAGCCTCCTTTTTCCTTCAATCCTTTATCAAGCTTGTTTGACTTTCCAGATATTGTAACACTAATAGATCTACCATTCTCTACTATAACATTATTATTCAGGCCATCTACTGCAGCATTTGCTTCGTCCACAGTTGAAAATGTAATAAAACAATATCCATCATTTAATCTACCAGGTCTTTTTGAGGGAGGAATTTTTAACTTTTCAATAGTTCCATACTTTCCAAATGCTGAATGAATTAACTCTTCTGTAGTATTAAAATCAAATCCCTTAACAAATAATTCTCTACCTTCTGAGAACCCTCCGCTACGACTTTGTTTATTTGATGGGTCTGAAATCTTTACTAATAACTTTTCTTTCTCATCAAACTGGAGTGAATCATCTAACTCTTTAGATGCTTTAATAGCTGATTCAGATTCTAAGAATTGTATATAGCAGAATCTTCTATGAGTATTATATTTAAGAGAAGGAAATCTTATACTAATAATTTGTCCATAAGGTTTAAATAATTCAGTTAGAGATTCTTTACTAGTTGAAGATGGAAAATTCGTTACAAATAGTGTTGTTTGATATCCGCTTGTAATGCGTACTTCACCACCATCTTTAAAAGCTTTTCGATCTTTTGTTAAAGCCGTTTTGGTATCAGCTTGATCGGAAAATTCAATAATTGCTGAATTAGAATCAGCATTTTGATTTATAGAAGTAATATCTCCACAATCATTAAAGAATTGTTCTAAATCTTCTTCGGAAGTATCACTAGGTAAATTAGAAATAATGACAGTATTATGTTCTCTGTCTCGAGTAGAAGTTTTTTGTTGTTTAGAAGGTGAATCAAAGTTATTCGAGTCATCAGAGCGACCCCGTTTTTTCGTTTCTGAAGTTTCTATTGTCGTTTCTACTATTGTATCATCAACTTGTACTCTCTCTTGTTGCTTTTCTTGTTTCTTTTCCTGCTTCTTTTCTTCTTTAGCAGTCTTTTTATTCAACTTTAAAATCTCCTCCTGTTGTTTAATCGATTCTTCATGTAACTTCTTTGCAATTGAATATCTCTTCCTTCTTGCCTCTATAACTGATTGTTGTGTAGAATATGAACTTCCCTCTAATCTTTCAAATTCAACATATGCTTGAACAATCATTTCTGGCCAATCTATATTGCTTCTTGATAAGGGGATTTTTAAAACATTTAATGCAGTTTGATAATCACCGTGAACCTTTTCCCATTCAAAATATTTCAACCAAAATCTATTCTTTCTTCCCTGATATTTCGATACCTTTTTCCAACAATCCCTAGCTAACTCTACCTCTTGTAATTTTGAAAATAAATTAATTACTAAATATTCAACTTCAAAATATTCATCTTCCTTCCCCAATACAGTTGCTTGTTGAAATGAAGAATTACAATCAGTGAAAAGTTGTTCTAAAAACATATCATCAGTAGATTTATTAATTCTATAAAGAAAAGGTAACCATGCTAATATAAGAGCTTTCCAACTATTATAATTATTGATAATATCACTGGAAAACATTGGGATTTCATCAATCTTCATCTTCATCATGATAATACTTTCCATATCTAAACCATAGGATTCAGATATCCTAATACTATGTGCCCATAATGCCCCAGATGAAGGGCATGAATCAGTAGCTCTTTTAATAATTGATTCAATTTGACTTCTAGTGAAAGTTTTTTCTTGTTCACAAACAAATATAATATAATCATCCCAAACTTCTGGTATATATTGATATAATCGTAATGCCCTTTCATAAAGACTAGCTATTAGTTCAGGACGAAAATACTTTTTTGGTCTTTCTAATTCCCATTGTATATAATCAGCAAATAATTGTAAAGAAGGATTTGATTTTAAAGATATTTCCCATGAATCTCTATATTCAAGAGACTTTCTTGTCTCGGTATATATTTTATTTGCAGAAACCATTTCTGATTCATATTTATCATTAAAATATGAAGTAATAAACGAAGAAAAGTCTGAAAATGTTGACGAAATCTCTGTATGAGGAATTCTTAATCGAGAGAGATAAAGATTTCTTGTATCATTAAGCAAATTAGTAGGTGTAGTTACTTTCTTTTCATTTTCTATCCTCAACATATAATAATCTCTATAAATATTCCATACTTTATGACCATCAGGTATATTATATTGAGTAAGTTCTAATGCTGTAGCAAAATCCAATGGAATTGCATAATCAGAGTTCTTTTGATATTCCTCTAAAATAAAGTTTCCGTATCTTTCTACAATATCAACCGTTGGACATGATTTAATTGCTTCTGAAAATAACTGCTGAATTTCTTCTCTACCTCTATTCCATTCAAAATAATCTTGAATCTGTTGTAACCACAATCCTTCTGAAGGAGCAATTATTGACTTCATATCTGATCTAGCTTGCTCCAATTCTTCAATCATTGAAAGGTCATGCAGTTTATTTATAAGGTTAATATGAGCATCAGCAGAATATAAATTTTCTCCTACAGCCGTAATTAGGCTATTCAAATCTTGAGCATCATCAACCATGGAATTATCAATTGATTCTGCCTCAGCTTGCTCTATACCGGACATAATTATACCGAAGATGAAGATGGTGCCGATTTGATGGTCATGAAAATATATAGCCGTATATAATTTACTGTAGGCTAAAGTATCAGGCAGTTTCACATTTCATACTATTTACAATCAGAACTATTCACCAATTACTCTTTATTAAGACTATATAATTACCATCAATATATTCAATACAGTTCTTACCCAATTCCCTCAAACTAAAATTTCTAACCACCATGAAAAGTCAATGCTATGCGCTTGTCAACCTTAGATCTCCGCCATAAACCGACTAGGACAATAGACAGTATGATTAACATCACTGTCAACCTTTACTTTAGCACCTTTTATAAGCTTAATCCTTAAAATCAGCAAAAATATATCCCAGCTTGATATACTACAACTACTTCTACAGTAAAAAATGTAAACTAAATATATGCAAGGGTCTAACTAATGGCCGATCGTCTAGCGCAGGGTCCTGGGATTTTTGCCTCCGGCGGCCGGGCTCTGCCCGGACCCGTTGTTCCTCGCTTCGCTCGGAGTTCCCACCTATCAAAACCTCGAACCCAGTCTATCCACAGATATATATATATATCTACATAATAACCGCTGTTCACCCATGGCCCTTACTAAACTTTGCACCTGCTATACTTTAACCACCCTTCAGCTCACCTCCCTTATTTCGCACAAACTATAAATTAACAACTTATCTACAACAAAGCACTAGCCACCTCACAGTACTCCTCACTATATATAACTATTCCATCGAAATTTAATTAAATTACTATGTACAAACTATTTACCTATCTACTCATTTATTTATTTCTTAAGGTTCTTTTGAATTAAACGTTCCCTTTCTTCACGAAGAGCTGCAAGTTGTTCATCACTCATTGGTGGAATAGGAACATCACTGAAATCATCGGGACGGAAAATAATAGATGTATAAGTGTCTGTTTAATGTTAGTAAATATACGTATTCCTTACTCCAAATGATACTTACAAATTCCTGCTACTAAAGCAAATAATGATCCTCCAATTAAAATATTCTTAAATAAATAAGGACGACGAGCTCTATAAGCTGCTGGGGTCATAGCAAAATTTGTATGATTTTGATATCTACTTGGTTCAAGGCTTGGTGATGATGGTTAGTCATAGGAGAAGAGAGTTGATGAAATATATAACTTACATGGATGTTCGTCTTCCTGACATTTTGATGGATTTATAAATATAATTAGATGTGAGGGTGGTTGTTGGTTATTAGGTATACCGCTAATATTTCAAGATAAGGTGATAATGTAAATGGAATGAAAAGACTGTCGTTCTCCATTGAATGACTTTATATGCATAAAATTTAATAAACGGATTTTTTTCTGACAATAGTAGTTTTATCTTTTGTCGATCCTTTGAGATAAGATAGCATTTTCCTTCACTCACTGATGATTATAAAATGGCATTAGTAAATTATTCTAGTGATAGTGATTCTGATTCTGATAGTCAGAAGACTGAAAGCAATATTGAATCTAACACTATTGAAGAGAGAAATTCAATCAAGTCTGTCTTACCTACACCAAAGAGATCTGGTTCAGTTTTGGATTCTTTACCTCCACCAAAAAGATTAGCTGGTTCTTCTGATAAAAGAAATATTCTACTTGAAGTACCTAAACTTCCTCAGAAAGATGTTAAAGACGATGTTAGTGATGCGACTCGAAATTCAAAATCTGATATTTTTAAACCAAAAAATTCAATATCTTCTTTCTTACCTGCACCTAAGAATAGAAAAGTGAATACTTCCAGCAGTGGCAGCAGTAATAGTAGTATGAAACCTAATTATAACGTGTTTAAGAAAACCAATACAAGAATTCTTGGAGGGGGTATTAAAAATACATTCTTTGATGGTGAAATTGTAATGCCTGGTGGTGATGATGTTGATGATGGTGCTGGTGATAATATTCAACATGAAGTTCCTCAAAATTTTATATCAGAATCTATACCAAAAATAAAGAAGAGTTCATTAGTACTTGTACCAGCATCTGTTGCAGCAAGGAATGCTAAGAAAGCATCTGAGAAGGAAAAGAATGGTGTTAAAGAGAAGGTACTACAAGCTGTAGGAATAGAAACTAAACCAACTGAACCAACGACAAAATCAGAAGCCAAGAGTGAGACTAAATCAAATACTTCATTAAACCTACCATCATTGTTTTCTTTTCATACTGGAGAATCAACATCATCAGCTAATACTTCACATGAGTATAAACCGCTTTTACTAGAAACAGTTGAACAAAATGAAAATATTCAAGAAGTTGAGAATACAAATGATGTTAACCCTCCGGCTAACTCTGAAATACATAAAATTCATCAATTTGAATCACGTCATGAACGTAACAAGCGTGGTGAACCAATCAACATTGTTGATTTTAAAGTCGATGATTTTTATGAAGAAAATGAAAGATTACGAGCTGCTGGAGAATTAGAAGAGGCTGCTAGACCGGTTGGTTCAATATCAGGCGGTAAACATCAATTATCCTCATTGATTCGTAATGCAAAACAAAATCAAGAAAAACTTGAAGAGAGGTATTCACTTGCAAAGACTAATAAGATGGAGCGGGGTAAGAAATATGGATTCAGCTGAGAGAGGTAGGAAGATATATTATAGCATCTTATCACTCGTACCATAGTCATCCCATATCTATATATTAACCTATATTTATTCATGCATTATATAATATATCTAAAAATTTTACAATTTAATATCTTTATAACTCCATTTTTCAGTAACTTTTTGAGTATATTTACGTTTCTTTACTACTGGAACTCTAGCTTCAATTAAACCTCTTTCTTGTAAACTTCTAAATCTATCTTTTGCAAGATTTCCTTCTGGTTTTAGTCTTCTAAGACAATCTTCGAGTTCATCTGATAATTTGATATCTAGTGTTTCTCCAATAATATTATATTTAGTATGAAGTTTCTTACGCTTCTTATCTTTAGAAGAGTCTTTAGCAGCTTGTCTTTCTTCTTCTCTCTTCTTCTGCTTTTTCTCTTCTTCTTTTAATAATCTAGGAAGATCTTCTAAATCTCTTAAATGTTGTTTTAATTCTTTAAGACGTTGCTGAAGTTCCATTTTTTCTTGATGACGTTTTTCTTTATTTCTTTGAACCTTTGTTTTAGTTTTAACTGTAATTGGTTTATTAACTGAAAGAGGAGTATCATCTATAGTTTCATCTTCATCATCATGATCTTCTTCATTATCATCATCATCACTTTCATCAACTTCTTTAACATCTAATGTTGCAATTAAATGTTCAATTCTATTCTTTTCTTCTTCAGTAGCAATACGTTGTTGCTCTCTTTCTTCTTCTTTTGCATTTTCACGTTCAATTAATTCTTTCCATGATTCAATAGTTGGATTATATGATCTACCTGCATCTGGAATATCTACAGGTTTAGACTTTGCAACAACTGCTTCAGGAGGTTGTGACAAAGTAGAAGGAGCACCTTTAGCTTTTGAAAAACTGATTCTTGAAGCACCAGATGCAGTTTCAGTACTTTTAGAATCATCACCCCATGCATCATATAAATCTTTCTCTTTAATCAACCCATCAGCTTCTAAAATTGCCATAGCTGTACTAGAACCACTTCTACCAGATACTCTCATCAATCTATTAATTTCCTTTCCTGAAACACCTTCAACACCCTTCTTCTTCTTAGTCTTCTTTGGTGCCAATGCTGGAACTGCTGACCGACGACTTAATATCTCGTCTGCTTTTAAAGGTTTTAAATTTAAACGATCCTTCTTTGATTTTAACCCTTCATCACCTTCAACATCAATAGTAAACAAACTACCTTGATCGATACTTGTAAGATCATTAGTACCAATATTTCTTTCTAATTCTCTTGATTCTTCAAGACCTTGATCTACATCATCAAGATCAATATTCTTTCTCCAAGCCCTCTTTCCCTTTCTTGAAGGTTGACTTTTTTGTGAAGGTCTACTTAATTGAGACATAATAAATAAATATATGACAACTTAGATGAAATGGAAAAAAAATTAACCAAAGAAAAAAATAATAAGGAATAAATAATAAGATTGAATAATCTTCAAATCTAGTAGATTAAAAGTTTCATGCATGAAAAAAAAATAATTTTTATCATGGTAAGGGTATATTGATAAGGGTTAGGAAAGTGGTGGATTGTGGAGTCCTCCCAAGACCTTTATGGTGGTTATGGTTGTATCGTGAAGATACGCCTACTAGAGTATAAACTGTTAGCAATATTGTCTAGCTATTAACAGTTGATATCACGAGATTAAGAAATACTATTTGAGGTTAAGAATTCAATGGCAGGTTGGTATTAGGTTACTACATAGGATTAGTCTAGAGTCAAGAGCTAGAGGCTAGAGACTACTGCTGGAACAGCTATTCAGTTAATTCCTCTGCTGTTGCTTTATTCAGGATGAAGTCAAGTGATTTATATATCTATATAATTAACTATAACTTAACTGCTCTAACTCTATATATTGCAAACTGGCTAGTGTACGTTAGCAACGTTTGTACTCGCCAGTACGCGCTAAAATAACTGACGTTCCATAGTTTTTGCTTTGACAAATAATTTAACTACCATTATTGCCTACCTCTGCCTACCTTCTGCTTACCTGCTTGCCTATAATTTTCCTCCTCCTCCTC
>JAJMID010000055.1:0-90310 GCA_030583405.1 Sugiyamaella americana | reverse complement strand
CCTCCGGCGGCCGGGCTCTGCCCGGACCCGTTGTTCCTCGCTCCGCGAGGAATTTATAAATACTCAATGCGAATGTAACCCCCACGATATTCCTCGCGGAGCGAGGAACAACGGGTCCGGGCAGAGCCCGGCCGCCGGAGGCATGTGTGGGCCATTTGCAGTTGCTCAATAGGTGTACTGTAAATCCTACTTTGCTCTGGACATCTGAACTCGACCCGAGAAATGGATAATGTTGCAAAATCTGCAGTGTCAGATAACAATTCCGCTCTTGAGCTGGAAATAGGCACGTTAATTCAGACAATTCGCATGAAGGTCTATATATTAATGCTCGTTGTTCAACTGGTCATCAGTTATAGTAAAATTACCCCAAAGTAATTAAGCTAATGCAATCTTTGAACTTAAAAGTTGAAACTTTAGGTCGTTTATAGTAATATAACTGTAAACGATAAGATTTGTTACCAATGCCATATGACAATCATGGATCTCTCTGTATACTGTAGTTTAAATATGTAATAATATATTTTAGAATATCCGGACTTTATGGAACAAGATATTATATATTATAAAAGATTAGCGCTAAATATAGGTAAAAATTCTGATAGATTAAAGTAAATTACATACTATACCGGTACAACTATCCGCTGAAGGGTTTATTATGAGATATTCAAAATATAGTTACTCTTTCTCCTTAACGAAATATCCTAATTCCGAGCGCAGCTCGGAGAAACGGGTTCGGGCAGAGCCCGACCGCCGGAGGCATAAGATACGTAAGTTCATAAAAATATGTATTAATATAAGACCAGAAGATATACCTAGGCAGCGATTTCGTCACGTTTCCAACCTACTGGGTGGGAAGCATGATATTTAAGATCTTTAGTTGGTTGAGGAGTACCAGTGTTAATGGTGAGAGCATATGGATTACGATCAACGTTTTGCTTTAAATTTCCAAGAGTATGATTAACTTCACGATGTTTACATTCATCAGCTCTTACATAATAAAGAAGATCTTTTACTGTAGCATCTTCGGGCATTTTCCAATACTGTTTAGCAATATCTGGTGCAGGAGTGGTATTCCATTGTGGAATAAGACCTTTTTCAACATCATTAATACAACGTGTATAAGTAACTACTGCTTCTTCTTCAAGGTATCCAACAAATCTATGACAGATTCTTGGATTAATAAGATAAGCAACAAAGAATGAGTTAAAGAATACACCTTGTGCTAATAAAAGCATTCCTCTCATAAATAATCCTGGTTTAGTTAATGTGATAAAAGTTAATAAATGCATTCTTTCGTTGTAAGCTTCTTCTAATAGAGTTTCAATCCATGCTCTATCTCTTCTTAAAAGACGTAAAGAATGAAGATGACGAACCATTCCTCCAACCATACCTGGAACACCAGCAACTGATTCTAAAAATACAATTCTTTGAAGCCATTGTTTCTCGGTCATATTATATTTAGGATCATTTTCTTTACCTGGAGGAGGATGCTTATAGCCTGTTACTTTATCAAAACACCAACGAACAGAAGTTAATGCATTCTTAGCAAGTTTATCAGCCAAATTTTCTGGTACATGATGAGCAACTGGAACGGCATGCATTTCACTTACAGAGAAAGCTGGATGTGCCCAAGCAACTGGAGATAGATCATGATGATCTGGTCTATACAAATCATTCTTACGAAGTTTATTTGTAGCATTTGCATCTTCCAATGTTTCAAATGGATGATTTGAAGATGGATTTGGTGTTGATTCTCCAGGAGTAGTTGTCGTAGTTGCTAACCTATAAGGCGAAGTAGAGAAATGGCTAACAGAAATATGATTATATGATGAGACAATTGTTCCAACTTTAAGCAACGGTAGTTTAGTCTTAGCAATGCTAGCTAAACGATATTGAGAAGTTAAGATCATTTTTCAAAAATAATTGATAATTGAATGTTCAAAAACAAAGAATTTTTAAATAGGGTCTAGGTCGGTACTTATAGAGAATCTTATCTAGATCTATCCACACAAAAACTAAACTTTCTTTATTTCTTGGTTTCCAAGTATGGATTAAGGAAATAGTCGGAATGTATGCTATAATTACTTTCACTTAATGTTCTATGACGGCTAAATTGAATTGCTTTGTTTTGTTAAACTTTTTGATCAACACGGCAGGGTCGGGAATACGGTACTGAAACCTGCATATCCCCCGCCTAGAGCGGTTGTAACCTTAATGACATCCATTGATTATGCATAGGATATGCACGACCGTTAAACAATCAAACTTCACCGTTAGTCATAAATGTTCTCACTGCGCTGCTAAATTAAGTTAGACTTTCTTGTCCAATGTTCGATAAGCTATTTTACACATATTGGTTGGTATTTTAATTCGTTTTGGTTATCTTTTAAACTCAATCTGAAGAATGCACAAAGAGATGAGAAATCGATCTTCGATATGGATATTTACTTCCGTATTTACGATTAGGGTGTGGCGGTTGAAATAGAAACTACTGGATTCTGTGAGTTATTAACTGGGGCTAAATGGGGCTAGTATTCATGAGCAAAATTGCCGGAATAGAACGGTGAGCGGCTTGGTTTGATGATGGAGTTAGCCCAGGATCTCATGCACGGAGGATTTAGGGGCCATTACATCCGTAACTACCCGTAATAACTTTGTGAGATGAATTAAGAAGAAAACTATCATTACGTTCAATGTAAATAATTGTAAATTAAAGTAGTTACTAATTCTAAACAAATATGTATATATGTAATAAATGATTGGATAAATACGGGATATAGAGATACTTGCTTAAATTATTTATTAGATTTGTCTGATAGCAAATCAAATTAAGCATATTGTCAATTAAAGTATCGTATGATTTTTGAATGAAGTATCCCTAGATGGATTGGTTAGAGATTGTTGTGTTCATTATATCATAGACGTCATAAGTATGTGATAAAAATATATATATTAGTATATACATGTATATTGGAATCGTCATTTTACTGTTATCTCATAGTTTTCGGCACCAAAAGTATTGAATGTCGATCTTTAGCATAATGTGGATACTTAACTTAACACTTTCCGAGATAAAAGGCTAATTCCTCGATATAATTAAGTCTAGATTCTAGGGTAACGATGTAGAGTAGCTGTTGACAAGAATATAATATTATTAGGTATTCGTCCTAATTCTCTACTATAATTGACATTCTTTATGTAAATCAAAAGAAACTGTCGAAAAATTTGTGACTAACTTAACTTTCCCAGAAAATACTAACAATTTGAACATCAGCGCTTTCATTTCATTTTAGTTACTACACCCGTATTCTCAAAAACAACCACTTATTTCCTTTCTCCCTTACCAACATCTAACATCTCACCGCAATCGATCTCGCCTAATCTTACTCCACTTTTATTCCAAACATTAACCCTTACCCGTAGGCTTATCTTAATCATCACCACTGCAGTCTATACTGGCATGGTTACATCAACTCTTAAACACACATTTCAAAGCAATTCTAGATTGAATTATTCACCTCAGTTATCATAGCATAATGTCAGATATTCCTCAAAGTGCAATCTCATTATTGCAGTCTGGAACTTTTGTAAGTAGCTCTTTTGTGACTCTTATTCTTCCGTTCTTCCTTTGTATGGTTCCATTCTTCCTTCCTACTTCCCTTGGTCCTTATTTAATAGTTACACTTCCCCACCATTACACCTTTCAAATCATCTTTTGTTTATCCCTTTTTGCTAGTAATGCAATTGCTTGTGTAATCATTTATTCCAATCCCTTTCTTCCGGATTCTCCCCGCTATCTAACCATAATTTGTAACACTTGCAAAGAACAACGAATTTTGATTATTAAAGCGCCTACTTTACTAACCTTTTAGCTTCACTTGGGTACTTCAAAAAATGACACGCCTCATGTTAGTTTAATGAATTATACTTATATACCACCAAATGAAGGCGAACCTTTTGAATCTGAAGGAGTAGTTATAATTGCTACTCCTAAAGATACACAAAAGTTTGAATATATCCAATATAATCCAAAGGTATCACTATTACTTCATGATTGGGTAACAGCAAGATCATTAGAATCTGCTGATGTTGAAAAAGATTCACAACAGCTATCAGGTTTAAAACAATTCTTGCAAGATTTGAATCAATCACAAATGTCATCAATTTCTGCTACTTTTTCAGGTCTTGCTACAATTCTTAAACCTGATTCTGATGAAGAGAAATTCTTTCGTGATAAGCATACTAAAGCTCATTCTAAAGAAGCAAGATGTTTTTTTGATAATGCAGCTATTGTACTTATTAAAATTCAAACTGTAACTATAGCCGATACTCATAATAGAGTTACTCGTAACTCTGTTTCTTATTAATTTAAATTTATAAAAATCATCATTTATTTCTATATATCATAATTTATGTTGTTTTGGTTTGCTTCAGCGGTTTGGGTGCGACCCGATCCCGTTTTGGCATGACAAACTCTATTGCTCTTTTTCAACGGGCTCTATCTCATCATGGATAAAGTTATAAACATCTTCCCAATAACCTTCTTGTAAACATGTATCATTATGGGTACCTTTTGGGTATTCCTTGAATACTTTTACTGATGATTTTGAAATTTCAAAAAGCTCTTTTATATGATTTGGTGGTACTAATTCATCATTTGATCCACTAAGAAATAGGATTGGTATTGTTGTTGGTATACTAGTAATGGTTTTCTCTGAATACCATCTTTCTGTACATAAAAATGATAAAGGACCAAGTAATGGGAAGACAATTGGGATGAGTTTGATAATTGATAAAAATGTATTTTCAAGTACAATTCCTTTAATAATTTCTGCTCCTTTTGATAACGAACTCATGTAAATTGATACAGCTCCACCTAAACTTCTTCCATAAAGAATTACTGAACTGTTACGAATTTGTTGATGATCGTAAAGATAATCAAGGACTGCTTGACAATCAATTTTAATGCCTTTTTCCGATGGTTGACCAGATGATTTACCATAACCTCTATATGAAATCATAACACTAGTAAGTTAGTATGAGTTATGTTAAGCTAAGTTCTCCTCCTACTTACACATTATATCCCATATTATTATAAAAAATCTGTGCTAAAGGAAGACTATGTCCCATATTTCCAGCATTTGGACCAAGCATGAGAACAGTTTTAGGGATATATGTTGGATCATTTTGGTCATGCTAACAGTTGTTAGAATATAGTCACAGGAACAAGATCTGTTGAAGTAATTGAAACTTACCAACATTACAAATGCTTTTAATTTTTCTCCATCTGATGTATTTATTGTAACATCTTCAAATGGAATGCTATATTTATCTGGGGTATCTACAATAGTCTTACTATCAGTAGGAAAATTACTTGGATAAATTAAATTAGTTTGAAATTTATAAACACCAACTGCAATTATTGAATATGCTATTGGAACCAAAGTGCAAATGGTTTTGAGTGGTTTACTAAAGTATGATCCCATACTTGACATTGTTTGGTATAGGGGGTAGAAGATATGATCAGAAAGGATAAGATATTAAGGTTAACATGGGTTAGGTTAATGGTAAACACATTGGCGATTCTATAGAATATAATAATGATTATAATATATATATATATTTATATAAACTTATCACCAACAGGTAGATAAGGTCACAGCTTATCTTACTCAACCGTTTAGTTATCCACTTTTTAGTTTAAAAATATCCAAACACATTTACCATCTACACCTGCGTAAAACATCGAATCTGGGGAATGGGTAGGGGTCAAAACTGTTCATATAGGAATCTCAACTTAAGCTCACAGTGAGGCTATGAGGCGCGACTCTAAACAATTTACCCGGACTTCATGAAAAAGATATTTCTGTACCTTTCAACTGTCAATTAATCTGGTGTACAGTTTATAGGGAATTGATCTTATAATTAATTCCACTATAATTTTTTATTTATAAAATTCAAGGGTATTTTAAAACTACCATTAATAATAATAGAAATAAAAATGACTGAATTAGAAACTCAAAAAACTGTTGATGAAGTTACTGAAAAGGTTAATGAACTTCAAGTAGAAGAAGAAAAACCAACTGAATCTACCAACACCGAATCAACTGATGATTCTATCACTAATACTGTTTTTAAATCTATTGAAAATTTCGACGTAGTACATCCATTAACTCATCAATGGACTCTTTGGTATACTAAACCTCAAACTGGTAATGAAGAGTGGCATAATCTTCTTAAGAAAGTTGTAACTATTTCAACAGTTGAAGAATTCTGGGGTGCTTATAACTCAGTTCCAAAAGTTTCTGAATTACCAATGAAGGCTGATTATTCATTTTTCAATGAAGGAATAAGACCAGAATGGGAAGATCCTCGTAATGCTAATGGTGGTAAATGGATGTTTCAATATCGATCTGGACGTCGTTCAATATCTGTTGATGAAGCATGGTTAAAAGTTTTATTAGGAATGATTGGTGGTACTTTAGATAATGAAGATGAAGGAAGTGAACAAATCAATGGTGCATTTATTAGTATTCGTAAAGCTGGTATTAAGGTCAATTTATGGACTAAAACAACAAATCAAGATCTTGTTAGACCAGTTGGTTTAAAATTCAAAGCGTTATTGGGCTTAGCAGAACGTGAAGAAATTGAATTTACTGCTCATGAAGCTGGTAAGGGCCGTTCAAAGGTTACTTTGTAAATGAATTTATTTTTTATTGTCATGCGAATCTTAAGTTCTCTGCCTCCGGCGGCCGGGCTCTGCCCGGACCCGTTTGTTCCTCGCTTTGCGAGGAAATTCTCTTAATCGTTGCGAGAATCAAGAGGTTAATATCTAAGTTGGAAATATAACAGGGGTAAGCAGATCGATTGTCAATCCTGACGGTACCAGGTCTTGGAGGAACTTGGGATAAGACTATAAATAAGAGAGATGGCCATTAAAATAGCTCAAAAATACATAAACAAATATACAAATAAATAAATAAATATAATAAATAAATGGAGAAGTTGATCAGGAATATAAATTATTCTGACTTTCTTAAGCAGGGAAGAGTATAAACTTGTATAAGATCATGTTGTTCACCAAGATCAAGCTCGTTTAAGAGGTTTGTTGCTGGTTCTGGTAGATAATTTGCATTTGGTGGAATAATATAAGTACCATGAGATGTAGTAACAGCGGTTGATGGTGGTATTTCACCTACATTTTCTAAAAGCCCCCCATATCCCATTTTTTCTAAACATCTACGAATAACTCTTTCTTCTGAAAAAGATGGCCCCATTTCAAAACTTATTCGTTTCCAGCGTCCCCTCCAATCTTTAAGAATTGCTTGTTCTAATCTACTTTCATCATCATCTGTAAATGGTTCATATCTACCTTTTAAACATCTAAGGTATCTCATCTGAATAGCTTGCCAAGTATGGCGACCGTCAATAACTGAACATACTTTACGCCATGAATACCTTTTAACTTCTTTTAAATATGCAATTAATAAATCATCTTGGTCAGTCCATCTATGATTTTCAGTTGATTTAATAGGTTTGACTTTTGGAATGCGTCCTGCAAGTGGGGAACTTGGCGGTGATGGCGGACCTGGTAATGATGTTGATTCAACTCGCATTCTTTTTGATGCATTACCACGGCAAATTTCATCTGCTTTGCGCTTATTAGAATAATCTCCATCACTGTTATTACTTGTTTCACCGTCTGCATATTCCTCGTCAGAGCTAATTTCATCTTCAGAACTTGACTTGATTTGAGTTCCATCTGAATGGTCACTATATTCTGGCGCTATGTCAACAGGTACAATAGATTGTTGGTTTAAAATAGGTTCTTTACTTTCATTAACTTTTATTGGTGATTCTTGGGTGCTCAGTTTCAATTTTGGAGGTGAGCTAATTAATGTAGGTGAATAATCGGTTGCAAAAGAGGTATAGCCAGTAGATGAACTTTCTCTAGGGGAGAATGGAGGCATGAGTTGAAAAGTAAAATCAGAAATAGGAGGAAGTTGAATAGGTCCAACATTATTACCAACAATAGAAAGAGATTGAATTCTAGGAATATAATTTTCTTGAAATCTAGGAATAAAATTATCACCTTGGCTGGTAGGAATAGAACTATGAGCTTGAATATAACCAAGGGAAGAATTAATTGAGCTTCTTGGACTATCATATTGATCATTGAAGAATGAATTTGATTCTTGACATTTACCATAATCATAAGTATAATTGGAAGATGAATAAATGGTATCACTAGGATTAATTGTATTAATGACTGGAGATTTAGATTCAGATTTAATATATGGGGGTGGACTTGTCATGATGAGGATCAGGAATAACGCGTACACATAAGAGGGTAAGTTTGAGAGCTGAATTAAGTATATAATGTTAGTACTAAAGAGCGAATTGGCAAAAGGTTTGAATTAAATTGATGTTACTGGGAGATGGTGATGGAATGATATTCCAGGATGATCAGGGGGTACCGTTAAGGATAGTGCTAGTAGTTGGTGGTAGTGGACCAGCCAGTGACCAGCACTGCGCTGGTCAGTTAACCTTGGTCAGTGACACTGGTCAGTAACGTAGTGCTATAGTATATAATTCCCTCTACTATTATCATGCTGCTCAGCGCTACGCAGCGTCATGTAGCAGTACGTAACGCGGTGCTGACCAACCACTGCTGTTAAAATACCGTGATACTATGACATTGCTATGATACACTATATAATCTTATAATTCACCAGAATCATCGCTATTATTCAATTATTTCCATCTTCAGGATATTACAAAAATAAACTTTAAACTATTGATAAGGTGAGATAATGTAAAATAAGAAGTATGCACACGCATGCCATGCAACTTAACCTTATCTCGGAGAATCTTCTCATGATTAAAGAAATGGTTATGATTTAAGTAGATATATAGTTAATAATTGTAATTATATTCAATGTAGAAAATAATTTATATAGAAAATTCGGTAGATATTCTTACCACAAAACAGAACCGGCGATGCTAACTTTTATCCTTCGAAACAACTGCAAGTACGGACCCACTTACTAGATTAAAGACTATAAACAAAAAAAACACTATTCCCGTTAAATATACACTATCTTCTCAATAACTCCTCAGAGATCTGATCCTAGCATTCATTATTTCTCCTACCGGTCGTCTTATCTCAACAAATTTACTAGCCGTTACGATAATCATCTTTATCATCGCTACGCGTAATCTATATCTAAATCGATATAACTTATCCCACGATTACCCTCATAATATTCTAAATATATTCTAAATATATATTACCATATACCCATACAAACCATACAAACCGTACATTTTAAAGAAACAAAATAAAAACATCAATATGCTAAAGAACTAACTACTACATCCAACTATATCCCAACTTAACTACTTGATGTTAGAGTTTCGAAAATAGTTGGTCTAACAACACCAACACTCCCTTTAATAGTCCCAAGACCTATAGAACCAGATTTAGGCGTTTGTACTACATTGTACATAGATGTAAATGATTGTACGTATGTTAAAGGATTAGTTTGAAGTGCTCCACCTGGAAGAGTGATGGTGGTATATACAATAGTAGGACTTGGAGGAGGAGGACTAATAGATGATGGTAGTGGCACTGTAGTTCTATCAATAATAGCTATTTCGCGTTAGGATTTACAGTTGCATTGTTTACCTGCCTTCGGCAGCGCTGCCTCCGGCGGCCGGGCTCCGCCCGGACCTGGTTGTTCCTCGTTTCACTCGGAATAAAGAAGGGGCAAAATTACTTACCAGCTACTGGTGTACCAGCTATTGTTAATCCAAGCAATAATCCCCAGATTTTCATGTTGTGTGAATAATAATTTATATATAAGTAAAACGATTGAAAACTCTACAATAGAGAGAAAGCACGATGAAATTAGGTTATTGCTTGTTCAGATTACAATTTTGGAAAGCAGAAAAGACTATGCCTTCAATCTGGTGTCGTTAAAAATGTTCAAAATGAAAGTCTTGAAGCAAAATAGCAAGAAGGAATGTGTGTCTACTATGCACGTGAGTTCAGCCTAGCGCGATGGCGCTTATTATAGCTGAGATATACTCACTGCTATCCTGCCTGCCCATAGCCATTGTTAATCTTAACAAACTATTTATAGATGCGGAATCCGTCAAGGTTAACACTGTACACTCGCAGTTGGGAGTTTTATCTGCTTCTATATAGTAAAATATATCCCCATACATACCGTGTTAGGATGTTTACTGAGAGCTTTTAACTACAATAAATTCAGATATCACACCTGACAATTACCTTGAGAACCAAGGTATAAAGTAGAAGAGCAGTAACGTTAGTCAGGAGAGTCGATGGATAAGCTGATGAAGCATCTCCGGAGATGCGCGGGGCAATTAGAATAAAAATCATGTACATCCACGTATGGTTACGTCAGTAAATTCTCTTTACCCCCTTATCGATCTTATTATTAAAGGATGTGCATAACGGACTCCGTCTGAATTATCATCATTCGTGATCTCAAATAGAAGGCAGATACTGAATTGTAAAAGGTAAACGGTATTCTATATATATATATATAACATTATAATTAAATTTAGATTTCTTTTTTAGATAATAGTTAATTAAATACTTCAATATACTTAAATATACTTAAATACTCTTTTCTTCTCCTACCTTAACTGCTTCATTTTCTCTTATCAAGCTTAAAGTACTACTTTAAACTACGCACGGCTTGAGATCTTTTTATCAGTGAATTTAATTTATTATTTATTCTTTGGGTATTTACTGTGGTTCAATTTCTAAGCTATCCACGTGCCATTTAAAATTTTCTTTAAAGAATTTTTTTTGTAAAAACTATAAAAGATAAAAAGACGAATAGAATAAAGAAGAATAACAAGTTTTAAGTGTAATTCATCTTCTTTCTTCAATTCAATGTCTCAAAGTCCTACTGATGGTAAAACAGGTAAACTTCCTGATAATTCATTACCACCACCATCAAAGTTAAGTTTAAGACAAGCTAAACCATCAACTTCTCATCAACCAACACCAATTGATTCTCAACAAGTTTCAAGAGCTCATAGTCCTGCATTAAAACCTCAACAACTTAGATGGAGAGGGGGTGCTGCTGTTCAACCAAGTAATAGTTCAAGAAGATTTAAATATAGTACTGAAGATGATGAAGAAGAATTCGAAGCTGATTTAGAAAGGGAATATTATGAAGGTTATTCTGATGGATTAAAGGAAAGAATTAGGAGGTCTACTATAAAAGCAGAGAGAGATCAACATAGTCAACAATTGAAGGAGCATTTACCATCTTTAAATATTGGTCCTGCTGCTGCTGAATCTGATATTCCTTCAATTAGTGGTTCACTTGTAATACCAACAACTGCTACACCTGATCAAACATTACGACATCGTAAAAGTGAATTAATTGCTGATTTATTAGATGATGATGAAGATTGTGGTGATACTGTTGAAGCAGCAAGAGAATTATTAGGTGAAGATCCTCATAGAGCTCATTATAGTCATAAATCAAAACATAAATCAGAAAGAACAATTCATCATCATCATGATCCAGAAGAGAATGATGATAATGTTATTGATTTTGATGATGACGTTGATGAAGGTGGTGCTGATGATGACGATGATGATGAAGAAGATGACGATGATATTAGTATAGCTAGTAATGAAACGTTTACTCTTCGTGAACGTCAAGATGCAATTAATACTACGCATCCTTTTGGTATTCGTATTTGGAAACCTGCTGTATATAAAAAGATTCGTTCAGTACAAAAGATTGCTGAAGGTGATATCCATTCAACTCCTGGTAAAGATGTTAAATTAACAGTGTGGCTTGGTAATTTATTATGGACGTTATTATTTGGTACAATATTATTTACTGTTTGTTTTATAGGTTCAGTATCATGCTTGTTATTATTTTGGAGTGATTCCTCTCAACAATATGGTAAAGCATTATTTAATTTAGGTGCTTATCTTTGGTTTCCTTTTGGTCATTATGTAGAATTAACACAAGATAAGAATTATTTAGAAGAAGATGAAGGAGAAGGATTAAGTATTGCTGAGTATCAAAGATGGCAAGCAGGTGATGTTGAACATGGTAGATTATTCTTTGGTCCATCAACAAGAGATAATGGAGGAGGTAATGGTAATGGTAATACCAATACAAGTGCTGGTAGTACATTACTAAGTAATGAAAATAATGAAAATACTGAAACCGATGATGAAAGCCGTCCACTTCTTCATTCTCCAAGTTCAAATGAATTTCGTCGTAAGAGACGTTTATTTGGTAGAGGTCAATGGAATATTGGTAGAGTACTCTTTTATTTCTGGTTTTATACTGTAATCACCCCTATTCTTTATTTAATATCACTCATCTGCTGGCTTGGTGTATTTTCAATTCCAATGGCAAGAGTAGCAACTATTCTTATTCCCCATTTAAGAAAACATCCTTTAGCGTTATCATTTAAACCAGCTTCTTCATTTTTCCATAATGGTCCTGACACTGATTCAAGTATTATTCTTTGTACTTATAGAGCTTGGGGTTGGAATTATTATAAATATACTATTGATGGTACAAATGTTATTATTCTCAATCTAATGGGTCCAGTATTATTTGTTATATTTGATTATTATGTTCTTTATGAAACTTTTCATCATGAAAGTTTTATTACCAACCCAGCAGTAATTTTCTCTCTTAGTTTAGCATCTGTTATTCCATTAGCTTATTTTATCGGTCAAGCAGTTGCTTCAATTTCTGCTCAATCTTCTATGGGTATGGGTGCAGCAATTAATGCATTCTTTTCTACGGTTGTTGAAGTATTTCTTTATATTGTTGCTCTTTCGCAAGGAAAAGGTGATCTTGTTGAAGGTAGTATTGTTGGTAGTATTCTTGCTGGTGTACTTTTGCTCCCCGGCACTTCAATGTGCGCAGGTGCTATTCGTAGGAAAACTCAAAGATATAATCCTCGTTCTGCTGGTGTATCATCAACTATGTTGGTATTTGCTATTATAGGTGCATTTGCTCCAACTGTATTTTATCAAATTTATGGATCTTATGAATTAAATTGTGTTCCTTGTTCAATTGAATTTTTAAGTCAATTACCTAATTGTCGTAAATGTAGATTTGAACAATCACCATTAGTTGAAAATGATTTTTATTTAAATGTAATTCAACCATTTAGTATCACTTGTGCTGTTTTATTATTTATCTCTTATGTTATCGGATTATGGTTTACATTACGTACTCATGCAGCAATGATTTGGGCAACTCCTACAGTATCTGAACAACCAATTTTGCAACATTTACAACATATAATACCAACTGGAGGTATTAGTAGTGGATTATTAGGAGGACCTGCAGTTGCAAATATACCAGGAGGAGCCGTAGCTGGAGAACAACCAGGGGTAACAATAGTAACACCTCAACAACAACAACAACAACAGCAACAGCAGCAGCAGCTACCAACAACTCAAGCGTGTGCTACTCCTGGTGTTACAGGATCAGTTCGTAAACATTCAATCAAACATGCTACTGTATTACCAGCAAAAGAAGAAGCTCTTGATGAAGGTAGTGGTCATGATGCTCCTAATTGGAGTCGTCGTAAAAGTACAGTAATCCTCTTGGGTGCAACACTTCTTTATGCAATTATTGCAGAAATTTTAGTAGATACTGTTGATGTTGTTCTTAAAAATTTCTCTATTAGTGAAAAGTTTTTAGGTATAACTGTATTTGCATTGGTGCCAAATACAACTGAATTTTTGAATGCTATTTCATTTGCTATTCATGGTAATATTGCTCTTAGTATGGAGATTGGTTCTGCTTATGCTTTACAGGTATGTCTTCTTCAAATTCCTGCACTTGTCATTTATTCAATTGGTATGGAAAAAGGTCTTGCTGGTCCTATTGACCGGTTTGTATTTACTTTAGTATTCCCTCGTTGGGATCTTTGGGTAGTAATTTTTTGTGTATTCCTCTTTTCTTACATCTACGCAGAAGGTAAAAGTAATTATTTCAAAGGTTCAATCCTTATCTTGGCATATCTTGTGGTTATGGCAGGATTTTTCTTTTCTGATGTTGAACTTGGTTCTGATATTCTTTCATCATCTTATGGAACATTTATCCTTCCTGACGTTATCGTACCCACGCCCGCTGCATTAAACATTCAAACTTAATTAGCTTACTTTTATATTTCTTTCTAACATTAGCATTATATTTTTATATTATTTATTTGTTTTAACAATACATCTTTCGTTTAAATTGCCTATGTATCTAACGCCTGAGCTGAGCTGGGTTTCGGCGTTGCTGCTACGAAATATATTTCCGGTAAGATCAACAAGATATAGTTGGAGCGCAATCTAGGTATATAGCAACAACGGAATATGAATTTAGTTATTTTATATTAATTTATAGTTATAAGTTTATAAGGGATATCATATCATTATCCATTTATATATGGATATTCTATTCCTCTCATCTGATTGTAATTCAATCAACCGTATATACCCCTGAAATTACCGAATTAGGTGCAAGGCTCTTAGTCTTTGCGCAATGAACGATGATGGCCTTAATTGTTTTAACAAATTTCTAATTAGATAATCATAATATATAATATAATGAACCTTTTAATAGGCAAATTCTTATAACTACTTTATTCCAAACATTCTTATAGATTCTAGATTGAAAATTCCTTATGCGTTATAGTTAATCACTGGCCATCAACGAGAACCCTCCTTTGATGGGCACGTTGTTAAGTACTCACCATTCTATCGTCAAGTACTGGAAACACTATCACGTACATTTATCATCGCTCCTATCTACGGTATCCATTATTTAATATAAATTATATAAATAAGATAATACAATACAGCACGTTTATGTAAATACTAATATATCAAGCAGCTTCAAGCAGATTCAAACGTATATTTACCACAACCTATTTCCTTATTACCTACCTTCTGGTTAAATTACTGTACTTGCACTAACAATCGAGTGACCCCCACTCTCATCCCGCCTAACGGTTAACCTTATTTACGTCACTGTGCAAGTGAACTTCAGGTAACAACCGATGCTTAAATTTCCAGCCGTACAGATATTTTCTCATCTACAATAGCTTTTATATGTGGAACCTCTTTATTCAATCACAGGAGAAGTAGAGTTAATCAATCGCTCCGTCTCATCTCTAATGGTGTCGTATCTTTCATTAGATAGCATCTTTGAAGGTGCTTCAGAATCAACTGGATTACCACCAGATTTATTAAGAATTGCTACTTGTTTAGTATTATCATACCCATTATGTGCAATCCTTAAAAGATTACCAGATTCAAATACATTATTAAGACAATTGTATATTATTAGGTAAGTCAATTCTTCCTGGGAGGAACAACGGATCTAGACAGAGCCCTGACTGCTAGAAGCATAAAAGTAAATATTATTAACCATTAGTATTGGTGTGTTTTACCTGCTTGGCATTTTTAATCTATGGAATGGTTTAAAATCACTTCTTATAAGTTCATTATTCACTTACTTCATTACAAATAAATATCCTAAAGCTCCACTAATGCCATGGATTAATTTTCTGTTTGTAATGATTCATTTATTTATAAATCATGTGTCAGCACAAATTAAACCTGATTTTGATGTTAATGTTATTGATATAACTGGTGCTCAAATGGTATTATGTATGAAATTATCTGCTTTTGGATGGAATGTTTATGATGGTACATTAAGTGAAGATAAGTTGAGTGATTTACAAAAAGATAGAGCTGTTAAATCACATCCTTCATTACTGGAATTCTTTACTTATGTATTTTTCTTTCCTTCTTTATTAACTGGTCCTTCATATGATTATATGGAATTTTCAAGATGGATGGATTTATCTATGTTTGATGTTATTCATAAAGGAAGTGATAATAAAACTACCATTAAGAGAAAAATCCCTCGTAGTGGTAGAGTAGCAACTAGAAAGTTATTAGTAGGAATACTTTGGATTGTATTATGGACACAAATAACTAATTATATATCATTACCATATGCACAATCACCTAATTTTACAAAAGACTTGAATTTCATAATTCGTATATTTTATTTATATGCATTGGGATTTACTTATAGATTAAAATATTATGGTGCCTGGAGTATTTCTGAAGGTGCTTGTATTTTAAGTGGGCTAGGATTTAATGGTAAATATACTAATCCAAAGACTGGTAAAACTAAATATAAATGGGATAGAGTTCAGAATATTGATAGTTGGGGATTTGAAACTGGACAAAATACTCATACTTTATTAGCTGCTTGGAATATGAATACAAATAAATGGCTTAAGAATTATGTATATCTTCGGGTAACACCAAAGGGTCGTAAGCCAGGATTTAGAAGTACTTTAGTAACATTTATTACCTCTGCTGCTTGGCATGGAACAAGATCTGGGTATTATTTAACATTTATCGGTGGAGCATTTTTTCAATCACTTGGGAAAATCTTTAGAAGAAACATTCGTCCAATATTTATGTTATCAGATGGAGTTACCCCTGGTCCATATAAAGTTTATTATGATATTGTTTCATTTGTTGTGACTCAATTAGCATTTGGATATATTGTTCAACCATTCATAATCTTAAATTTAAAACCATCATTACAAATGTGGGCATCAGTATATTATTATGTTCATATTATAATATTAATATCATTGATTTTATTCCTTGGTCCACCAAAGAAGATTGTTATTCCAACTCTAAAGAAATTACAACCAGTTCCACTTTCACCAACTGAAAGAATTAAAATGGATTCTTTACGTCTCAAAGAGATTAAAGCTGATCTTGAAAAATTAACTAGCCAAACTTCTTTGGGAGTTCCTCAACCTGATATGGATCATATGGATGATGAAATTAAGGAAGCTATTCATGAAATGGAGGAATTAAAAGCTGATTTGATTAAAGAATTACAAGAGTTTAGTACCAATCATCCATTACCACGACGTCCTTCATTTACTGGTAGTAGTAGCTCTAATATACATGAAAAGAAGAATTAGAGATATATATGTAAACTAATATTGAAGATATCGGTATGTATATTGTAATTGCTTTGATATATAGTACGTCTTATCATTTAGTTCTAACTATATATGAGCTTATTGACCGTCTATATACGTCTATGAGTAAACAACAGGGCAAAGAGTCTAAATATCTAGAAATATTATAAATAAATTATATGATATAATCTAATCTTATCGTCAACGTTCGTATCGTTATCGTTATCTACTTGCATACCCCTTGCATAAAGATGTTTCTTATCTAAACACCCAATTTTTCAGTAACTGTTGATCCCATCAATGTATCACTATACAAGTATTAAAATTTGAATTAAGTTAATTTTTGTATCCATACCCTCCGATACTCCAATTCAATTATATTCAATATAGACGAATAAGGTACTTTTCAAAGATTACATAAAGTTAAGTTTAAACTGGTAAATGTACATAGAGACTGATACAGACTGATACAGTGAAACTTTACATCTACAATCAAAGATTTCTGGATTTAACTAAATATCTAACATTGTATATATACACTTCAATTCATTTAACTATTTATACTTGATACCATTCATCCTATTATTCTCTTTAACCTCAATTCAATACGAGATCTACTCTTCTCCACTCTCATATAATCCTCCTAATACACGGCTGTACGTAATATTAGATTTAACAAGTACCAATACATAGCCACCCACGGAAACACTTACAACCAACTCTATCACAAAACACCTTCATCATGTCTACTTCAATTACTCCAAGAGATACTCCAGATCCTGTAGGTGGTGCTACTTTATCAGAACAAGTCATTGAAGCTGCAAGAAGAAACAATTTAGATCTTCTTAAAGAAGTTTTTATTGAAGTAGTGAAAAATATTCCCGAGTCGGAAGAAGCACAAAGAACTGAAGCAATTGCTAAACTTATTAATGAATCTCGTGATCCTCTGGGAAACTCCCCTCTTCACATAACTGCTTTGAATGGAGATTATGATATTATAGATGAAATCCTTGACCAAGATGGTGTTGAAGTAGACCCGGTGAATCTTCTTGATGGTGATACTCCTCTTCATTGTGCAGTAAAATATGCAAATGCTGATGAACCTGAGCATGGTGCTTTTATAGTTGAAGAACTTATTGAAGCTGGTGCTGATCCAACAATTAAAAATAAACATCAACAAAAACCAATAGACCTTATAACAATTCCTAATGAAAAGTTAGAAGAAATTCTTACTGGTGCTGAATTTGCTCTCATGTATGGACCAAAACCTGGCACTCAACCTATTGAATCTTTAGAGCCAACTCCAGGTGAAGATGGTGATAGTGGCTCTGAATCTGATAATTAACTCATTGTTATCTATTCCTACAACTCACTCCAACAAATGCATGATAGACTCCTTATCTTTTCTATCCGTTGCCTCCGGCGGCCGGGCTCTGCCCGGACCCGTTGTTCCTCGCGTTGCGAGGAATTGCTTAAGTATTATTATACTTCGGCTTGTAGGACTCTGCCCTAACCAAACCACAAGAATTCTCTAAGTACTACTTTTAAGAAATACTGTTATATTTATCTTCTATGACGAAGAAGTGATGCTACTATTCCAAATCCAACTGCAAGTGCACCTCCAACAATAGCTACTCCAATCAATCCTTCCTTATTTAATTTATCTTCAATCACTTGTCGTAAATGTGCTACTTGACGATTATTTGGTTCAAGGTCAAGAAGTATATCACAGTATTTACGAGCATTAGTATAATCACCTAGTTTAAAACTACCAATGGAGAGATAATATAAACATTCTCTACGTCTTTGTGGTGCATCTTTAAATACTTGTGTTAATAATTGAACTCCTAATTGTTGGTCCTTAACTGCGTTGCTTTTAATCAAACCCCATGCGTAGTTAAATCTAGTTTGAAGACTAACAAATTGTCCCTCGCTATCATATTGTTGTTTTAAAACTCTTAATTCTTCATCTGGGAGTGGTCTATTATGTTAGTATCATCTGTGGCGCTTCAGTAATATTCGCCGATTTTTGCCTCTTGCTTGAATTACCAAACCGTCTCTCTGATTTACAACGGGCGTAGATAAATAACTAGCACTATCATATCACATACTCCTCCTATCAATGCTATGTTATCACCTGCCACCACAAGCAAGGCGAAAACCCACTCTATTCTGCTATAGCTAACATGATATCTCCTCATGCAATTCACATATCTTACAAGACTCACCTAGAAACTTCATCCAATGCTAGAATTAATGTTAGTGATTCCCGATTCCTTCCACCTATCATCCACATTTCCATCTCACAAACTTACCTGGTAAATACTCTTCTTTCTTTTCACCCATTTTTGTATAGCAATCAATTGTGATTATCAACTGTTAAAGTAGAATGTGTGGAGAAGTAGCATGATAGTAGGCGGAGGTAAATATATATTTGTATGCACCTAAAACAGAGTTTACGGCTGTAACACTTAAGCTCTAAGCAGTTTGTCAGATGAGAGGATCTTCTCACTCTAATCGATATTCGTATACAAGGAACTTCTAATCGTCTTAAACGCGCATGGATTTGATTTTTCACATCTTCATGGAAAATTATCAACCACTGCTGCACTTTTCAATTATATCAGATTAAACTTTTCCTCTCTATACAATGGTTACAAATATTATGGGAAAGTCCTTTAGGGGAAATACTATAATCTCAGTAAGTCTATAATTATACCTACCATTTTATTGTCAAGGAGGGAGTTATACACCACAACCGTGATTGTTAATCCTCATACTGAATAACATCCCCCATTATACACAGAACTAACCCATTATTAGATTGGATTAGCATCTAAATTCTTTGGGCTTGGCCAACGTAAAGCACAATTAATCTGTTCAAAACTTGGATTTTATCCAGAAATGAGAATGCGACAATTAGATGAACCGAAACTTCTGGCAATAACAAAAGAATTATCAGAATTAAAAATTGAAAATGATCTTAAAAGTGAAATTCTTGGAAATATTAGATTAAAACGTGAAATTATGAGTTATGAAGGTCGTAGACATCTTGCTGGTTTACCGGTTAGAGGTCAACGTACAAGAACCAATGCTACAACCGCTAAAAAACTTAATAAGGTCAATAGAAGATTATAATTTATCCATTAATGCATTCCTGTACATAGTCCTCTCTCTCTGCCATCCCTTTCTTGTTAAATGCCTCCGGCGGCCGGGCTCTGCCCGGACCCGTTGTTTCTCGCTCCGCGAGGAATTGCTTCGATCGTACCATAATTATATATTTATCAACTAAGACGTGAATAACAACCGTCAGTAATATATCTGTAAAGTCAATTTTGCTAATCTCTAATATCAGTATCTTTACTACCTAACACCTAATCTACTTAATCTCTACCCAAAAAACTGAATCAGACCTTACTAACTCCGACCAAAGCCCGTGCTCCTCTCCGACGCTTGGAGATAACATCCACCACAGAGACGCGGCTGCTAAAAAATTTAAACTCCACCTTACCCAGATAAGACTCATATCGACGCTGGTCTCGACAATTTAATTTACTGATTGGAGAATCAGCTAGCATTATCTTTGACACACTAAGATTGGCATTCTTGATAAAAAATTTAGAAAGGACTATTTATTTAGTTAGGTGTTCGAATTAGTCGATTTAATTGTCTTTTAGTTTCGACTTTTTTTTTCATTTTCTCTAATCTTAATCGAGTAGTGTTGGTGAAATTAATTTTCAGGTTATTTTTTCTTATCTGAGTCTTACTTTCATTGCGTCATTTTACAACTGTTTTTTGCGGTTTTTTTGGCACTACTGATTTAAATTTTTTTTCTTTTCCATCTTGATACTTTTTTCAATATATAATTGTACTTTGTTGTGCTTGTTAGTTTTAAATTAGTACTGATTTGTACTTAATTCTCTGTACTATAGAAATGATGTTAAGATCCTTCAATAAAGCAGTTACTCGTTCGAGTACTGCTAATATTATTAAGAGATTACCAGTTTTAGCAACCTCTACTACTACTCTAAGATTCAATCGTATCAATAATACTCCAACTATTGGTCGTCATTCTTATTCTACAAGATCTACTGTTATTCAATTATTAGATAATATTGGTTCTAAACGTGAAGTTGAACAATATCTTAAATATTTCACTTCTGTCAATTCTCAACAATTTGCTGTTATTAAAGTTGGTGGGGCTATTATTACTGATTTTTTACCAGAATTGGCTTCTTCTTTAGCTTTTCTTTATCATGTTGGTTTATATCCAATTATTTTACATGGTACTGGTCCCCAAATTAATGAAATTCTTGAGCAAGAAGGTGTAGTTCCTGATTATATTGATGGAATTCGTATTACTGATTCTCAAACTATGAAGGTTGTTCGTAAATGTTTCTTGGAACAAAATTTAAAATTAGTTACTGCTTTGGAAGAATTAGGTGTTCGTGCAAGACCAATTACTGGTGGTGTTTTCTCTGCTGAATATCTTGATCAAGAAAAGTATCGTTTAGTTGGTAAAATCACTAATGTCAACAAAACTGCTATTGAAGCTTCTATTAATGCTGGTGCTTTACCAATCTTAACTTCCTTAGCTGAAACTCCTGATGGACAAATTTTAAATGTTAATGCTGATGTTGCTGCTGGTGAATTGGCAAGAGTTATTGAACCATTAAAGATTGTTTATTTGAATGAAAAGGGTGGTTTAATGCATGGTGAATCTGGGGAAAAGATTTCAGTTATTAATCTTGATGAAGAATATGATGATTTATTAAAACAACCATGGGTTAAATATGGTACTAAGTTGAAGATTAAAGAAATTAAGGAATTATTAACTTATCTTCCACGTTCTTCATCTGTTGCTATTATTTCTGTTAATGATTTACAAAAGGAATTATTTACTGATTCTGGTGCTGGTACACTTATTAGACGTGGCTACAGACTTCATAAACGTGATAATCTTGATCAATTTCCTTCTAAAGAACAACTTCGTACTGCTTTAGGAAGAGATGAAGATGTTAAATTAAATAAGATTTCTATTGCTTCATATCTTCGTAGTCTTGAAAATACTTCTTTTAATGCTTATGGTGATGAACCATTAGAAGTATTAGCAATTGTCAAGAATTCAACTGAAGATATTCCAACTCTTGATAAACTTCTTGCTAGTAAAAATGGTTGGTTAAATAATGTTACTGATAATGTTTGGTCTGCTATTCGTAAAGATTATAGTCAACTTCAATGGGTTATTTCTGAATCTGATGAAAATTCAAGTTGGCATTTTGGTAATGCTGATGGTTCATTTGCAAAGAATGGAAAGATCTTATTTTGGTATGGAATTGATGATACAAAGGTAATCTCTGATTTAATTTCTGATTTCACTAAAAAATCTACTATTGATTCAGTTTCTTCTACTTCTTCAGCTTCCGCTACTACTAAAAAACCAGTATCTGGTATTTTCCAACAAACTCGTTCATTTTCTTCTACCCGTTCTTATCGTACAACAAATACAAATCCTCCTTTAAAAGATGGTACTAATACTAAACCAGCTAAAGTAGCTCTTATTGGTGCCCGTGGTTATACAGGTCAAGCTCTTATTGATCTTATTAATCGTCATCCTTATCTTGAAATTGCCCATGTTTCAAGTCGTGAAAATGCTGGTCAACCTCTTGCTGGTTATACTAAATCTGCAATTAAATATGAAAATCTTCAAACTGAAGATATTAAACGTCTTGAAGAACAAGGTGCTGTTGATGTTTGGGTTATGGCTCTTCCAAATGGTGTTTGTCAACCATTTGTTAATGCTATTGATGAAGTACGTAATCAAGAGAAGAACTCTTTAATTATCGATCTTTCTGCTGATTATAGATTTGATGAAACCAAAGAATGGACTTATGGATTACCGGAACTTGTTGATCGTCATGCTATTGCTAAAGCACGTAAGATTTCAAATCCTGGTTGTTATGCAACTGCTGCTCAACTTGGTATTGCTCCTATTCTTGAATTCATTCCAGAAAATGCTGTTCCATCTGTATTTGGTGTCTCAGGATATTCTGGTGCTGGTACTAAACCATCACCAAAAAATGATATTGAAAATCTCCGTGATAATCTTATTCCATATTCTTTAACTGATCATATCCATGAACGTGAAGTTTCCTCTCAACTTAATAAACAAATTGCTTTCACTCCTCATGTTGCTCAATGGTTCCAAGGTATTTCACATACCATTAATATCCCTCTTAAAGAAAAGCTTACTTCAAGAGATATTCGTAACATTTATCAAGATAGATATGCTGGTGAAAAACTTATTACTGTTACTGGTGAAGCACCTCTTGTTAAAGATGTTTCTGGAAAACATGGTGTTGTAATTGGTGGTTTTGGTGTAAATAAAAAGCAAGATAGAGTAGTCATTGTTGCTACAATCGATAACCTTCTTAAAGGAGCAGCAACTCAATGTCTTCAAAATATTAACCTTGCCATGGGTTACGGTGAATATGATGGTATTCCCGTAGATCACGTTATCCGTGGTTAATACAATTTAATATAGAGATTATATATAAAAACATGTTACATTATCCACTTCTCTGGTTCAGGAACTGTCCTGGCTCTGCCAGGACGGACCCATTTGTTTGCCACTCTCTCGTAATATTCTATTATTCAATTCATTAATCTATATACTCTATCTAAATTCATATATAATTCTATTCGTTAATCTAATTCTTGGTCGTGAAATTTCATCGAGTTTTGGTTTGCAAGACCATTTACCATTGCTATTGAAGCACCAAGCGTCCAACCTAATTCAATATCATTAATACTTTTTGCAACTGTTACATTTCTATCTAAAGGTATACCATATCCATGATGAAGGATTGAAAAGATAAAGGTTAGATCAAGACAATATTCAGGACGACCTTCAAGTTCTTCAAGAGAAGATCCAAAATAAGCGTGCCATGATTGAGGACCATGGCAAACATTTTTAGCAACTTCTCCAATATCATTAACTGTAAAAGTGGTTGGCATATTAAGAGGAAACAGTCTATCATAGAAATATGATAGAATATAAATATCTTCATCCTTTTCAAATGTATCAGTAATTGATGGTTGATGAACTCCATTAAAACCACATGGATGAGTAACACATTCTTCATCTTTATTTAACATAGCTTCAGTATATTCAAGACATGCTTCAAAAGATGAGATTGAAGGATCGCCAACCATTGTAACCATTATTTCTGTATCATTATCACGAACTTTAACATGTCTTGAAGAACCTGGAGCAATACATGGGTTAATTAATAAATCACCATCTTTAATAGATGGATGTATATCTGCTTCAACATGATTGTTACTAGCACCAACAGTGGTAATTTCAGATTCAAATGAAGTATCATGATAATGGTTGTTTAAATCTTCTACAATCATCTTATGAACTTTCTTTCTAGCTTCCATAAGTCCATATCCAAGATGTGAATGACCATATAATGTATATGATAAATTATTAAACATTAGATCATATCTATGGTCACCATGGATTAAGACCGATTCAGCATCTTCTGATTTAAGATTTCTATCTGGTTCAAATACAATCTGTGTTGATCCACCTCCTAATTCAAATACAGCAGCAGTACTACCAATACTTTCCTCCGTCAATTTTCCTAATAAATAATTTAAAGTAACCCAAGCATATAATCCCTCATCTTTTCCATCCAGAATCTCCACTGAATCAATTACAAATGGATATTCAATTTTTAACATTAAATGAATTGCATTTAAGATATTTTCACTTTTCTCAGTTCCTAATAACCGTAGCCCAGCAGTAGCTTTAACAGCTACAGGAGTAAAGGGTAACTTCTCCGATGGAATAGAATCAACCGCTAAGTTCAATAATGGTCTTAAACTATTAGCACCTTCTAAACTATCAGCTTCATAACTAGATAATCCGGGAATGACTTTATCAAATACATCATTCAATAATTCTCTATTCTCATTAAACGAATAAACATGCAATCTTGAGCCCGTTGAGCCAGCATCAATCATTACCACATATTGAATATCTTCGGTAGACTTCGGACTTTTATCTTCCCCAAAATAACTATCTAGTAAACTACCCAACTGATTATTATTATAAAAAGCTGAGAACAAAATAACCAAAATACTACAAAAAAGTACACTTGAGTACCCTAAATGGCTCTTGGAGATTCCCGCCATCATTTGAATGATGTGAAAATGAGTGGAAATGGGGGAATTAGTAAACACTACAGGAGTTCGGGCAGATTTATATTCTAGTGCATTATCAACGGGTAATCTCGAACGGATGCAGCTAGATCATCAATTTCAGCCTTCCAAGTTCCTCCGTAGAACCCCCACGTACCCCACGTACCCCACGTATATGGAGTTGAATAAAGGTAAAACAAAACTTACTGGGGATATCTTCGTATACTTAGTATAGTATAACTTATCAGATGTAGATATTTATAAACAATCCCTGTTTATAAGTAGAACAATATAAATTATATACTACTTTTAACGTTAAAATATATTATACTTTGCTCCCATCTTACGATAGAAATGATATTTGAGTTTATCCGGATCTACATCGAGCACTAACCGAGCAAGCGCAAATCAATTTTAAGATTAAGTTCAACTTTACGCCAGTGCGAGTAAGGGCTATGAACTAAGAAGATCCAGGCAGGGCCTGGTCTCTATCTTCAGAGAAAGTAAAATTATATAGGGGGTTCGTGTATTCGGTTTACATCAGTGAGGGTGATTATCACGAGAAGCTGGGAAGGGGAATCGAGGAGTTCCATCTGCATTTAAAGGCGGTGGAGGAGGCATAGGAAAGCCTTGTTGATGAGGATCAAATCCAGGTGGAGGCATGCCTCCAAAGAAAGGAGGAAATCCAAGAGGGGGTGGTGCACCTGGTTGGTTTGGGTTGAAATTAGGTGGGGGAGGTGGTATAAAGTCTGGTGGGAAATTTGGTTTACCATTTTGATCTATAAACCATCCAGGTGGTGGAGGTGGAGGATATTGATGAGGAAAACCTGGTGGGATATGAGGTTGAAGACCATGAGGGATAGCTTGATGATGAGGTGGAAGTTGAGGTTGAATTTCAGATTGTGATTGTGATTGAGGTTGTTGATCAGATTGCGATTGTAATCGTTGTAGTTGTGGTTTTACATTATCATCATTTACTTCTTTAGTGATTTCAGGAGAGGTAGCAGAAGAATTCATCTTATCTTCTGACCCAGGTAATCTATTACTTTCATCTGAAGTAACAGAAAGACTATCAGTAACCAATGGTGATTGTGTTGTTTTTGAAAACTCGCTTGTTTCACTAGGTACAGTTGATCCTTTATTAAGTAAACTCATGAAAAAGAGATCATTATCTTTTTTTGGAGAAGCAGCAGCTTTTTCTTGTGAAGGTAGTGGTGATTGTGGAACTTGTTGAGGTTGTTGTGGTTGTGTTTGTTGTTGTTGTTGCTGAGATTGAGAATATGAATCTTGACTTGATTGGTTATTTTCTGATCCACCAAGCATTGCCATAACCCGTTGAAATCCTAATTTATCTGCATCATCTGTAGTTGCACTAGTTGGTTTTGCTTCGGGATTAGATGAAACTGTAGCAGGTGTACTCTCTGGCGATGTTTCAGTTTTAAAAAAACTTGAAAATCTTGATGCATGTCCAGTTGGTTTTGGAATTGAACTGGAAGCAATACTTGTAGAAAGATTTGGATTATCCCACATACCAAATAAACGATCGACCCCACTTTCTTGCAACTTGGGTTGTTCATCTCCTCCTCTTGCTGATTTTCCAACAAAATCAGATAATTGTGGTTCTGGTACATCATAACCTGCTTTTCTCATTTCTTGAGCTTTCATCTTAGCCTTCCATAATTCAAATTCCTGAACTGAATGACCACCAGCATCATTGGATCCTTGTTTTTTATTATCATGTGATTCTTCAGCAAACCATTCTGGTTCATTTTGAGTACGATTATCATTACGATCATTATTATTATTACTATTATTATTGTTGTTATTGTTGAAGTTCTTTCTTCTATTCTGGTTGGATAGACCTGGACCCCACGAACTATCTTCTCGTTGGTTTTGACGATTTCTAAAATTATTATTATTAAGTTGATTTGAAGCTGAAAATCCCCCCATTCTTCCAGTTGGCATTGAACTACTAGCAAATGCATTACGAGGTGGGCCTAATCCATCATCTTTGTAAGAACTATAGTGTTAGTATTGAGATTATTATTAGTGGTAGGAGTAGCAGTATATTCACAACATCTGTACTTCGACATTACTCCTATATCACAATTCAATATAATACTTACGAAATACCTCCATTTCTATTACCAGTATGATAAGTATTAACTGTTTTGTTATTCTGTTTAGATCTAATTAGATGGTTAGTAACTGTTATCATGAATACTACCATTAGTAACACCCTATCCCTCCTCATCTTCTGTAACGTCAACTACTTACATTTCAAATTTGAATAATCCTTCTGGAACTACCACTAATGGTGATTTTGATAACTCTAATAAAGTATCAATCGAATAAGAATATTTAGGTTCAGGCGAAATCTCCGTCGATTGGTCCACTTCCTTAAAGGAAATTATTGAAGGATCCATTTAGATGGTGATATAGTAAATCCTGCTTAAGTTGTGGCAAAGTGAAATTAGACAAAAAATAGTACAATAGGTTTAAGTAAGTCTAATGAATATGACCTTTTTGAATGCCATTGAAAATTGGTGTTGTTGTTGCAGTTACTGTTGGGTGTCAGAATGCTAACTGCGGCTTTAGTTAAGATGACTGAGGCGTGAGTAGTGTGTATCGTGTTCTAGAATAGATAAAGTGCAATATTCTCAAGATATTATCTTTCCTCTTATCTTTGTTGTGTTTAATTGGTATTATAATATAGTTGTTAAATAATAAATCTTTTTTTGATAAACACTTGACGTTGGTAGAAGAGATTGGTTGCTGATGATTATGAAACTCAAACTGGTTGATGGTTGAAACGATCTGCACAGCCGTTTCACTATAGAGGAGTCTAACTGCTCTGAAACTAGGTTTAATGCAATCATACCCCACACTTCAAGAGACGAAGATATCAAGAAGCCAATGCAGGAGTAGAAGGAATGTAGAAAGTTAGAGTTAACGTAGCGTAGAGATCTCAAGAGCTCGAAGGTTGCGCTCTCGACCTCAGGTTACGTTGACAATGTAATTCAACACATTTAAGAAACTAAAGTAAACTAACATTACATAGCGATATCTCCAGAATAGTAATGCCTAATCTAAACTTATAGTTTATCAGCTATGGTACTATGGTCTTGGTATAAAATTGCGACAAGCCTATAACCCTTCTTCATCTTAGCTTGGTTTGGTTACTTGAAATAACTTGAATTACCCAATATACCTTAACATTAAACGATCATATGGATATTTGCATCCAACTTTAGTATAAAGAAATTTGAAAATGGGAAATGCAAGTGATTTCAACGGTATCTCTGAACCCTCATTACTCTCACCTCATTCAATCAACTTTGAAACAGCTATTAGTAACCAATACGAGGTAATGAGGGGTGAAAATCATCGTATGTATAGTTAAATAACAAGGTTAATTGCTTATAATCGTAATGTTATTAATGGCATTGCATATTCTATTACTAAACAATCAGTAAATCTCATTTAAAGGATATAATTTATATAATTTAATATATAATATATCTTAGAAAATAAAGAAGCAAATGAAGAAAGGTTATAACGAACGCAGGTTCGAGAACGTTAACAATGTTAACTGGGAGCAATATCTAAGCAGATAAGTTGTAAGGGAACTTCATACCACCTCTCTATACTCTCGATATATACAATTGTGGGTAGTTCTAGAAGAATATCTGATACCATGATCTTGCTTTCTAGTTTCCTAATCTATAAGAGGTGCTGCCATCACAAAATGTGCTTCCTAAGTAGTGCTCTTTAAAGAGATAAACGGCACTTCATTGTACATCCCAAAAACTTAAGTGCATTTTCCAATATCCCGGATAAATATCACTTCTAGTTCATGTAGTTGACTATAACCTCTGCAAGTACATAGTTTGTAGCGCGTGTTAGATAAACACCTACATGCAGGTACCCTAAATTAAACTTAAATAGAAAAGAAAATAACCGTGCATAAGCTCGTCCTTCCCCTGATCATCGATTGCATCACGCGGTTGATTCGGATATCGATTGAGACAATAATGAAGATGTAAAGATTAACTTACTCCATTCATGGATATACAACATCAATTAATTAAATATTAACGCCTATGAGCTTAAAGTAGCTGCACTCTTTGATTAACTTTTTGCATCTCTTGTTGATATAAACCAAGCTGCATGAATAGTATATATCTTAGCTTAACTTTTAAATCGACGTGAAAAGTTAAAAACAGAAGTAAGAAGAACTATAGTACGTGATTCTATAAATAAATTTTATATATATATATATATAAATTAAGGGTAATTAATTAAGTTTTTATTTCGCCTATAAGCTTATAGAACGCCTATAATCATATTATAACCTTGTATATATATATACATGGATGCATGTTAGAATCTCACCACCGGCCGTGTTTCATAATATGAACCTTGAACTAAAACTTATTATTCCTTAGAGATGCTTAATTTAGCGCCAAGAGTTTTAGAATTAAACCTTTTTCTCAAAACCTCCTTCATACTATTCCTCCTAGATTCTTTGCAACTGCGGGGAGAGTACGGCTAAAGTAAATAAATTATAGCATCTTCACAATAAGACTTAATATATGAATATCATCATATCATTCTTTTGAATAAAACACTTTCCAATATATCTTTCACTAAGGGCTATTGAAATATGGATTCCACCAGCTCTGGTGCTGGTGAAATCCCTTCTGATGATTTAATTCCCATAACGATTAAAAGACTGAATAGAAGATCAGCTAGTATTAATACTGTTACTCCAACAGTAATAGAACGTCAAAAACGAATGAAGCAGTTATATGAGAGTGGGTCAGATGAAGAAGTAGCAGAGGAAGAAGATGAAGAAGAAGATTCACAACCATTTGTAGATATTCCCGTTTATAGTCCCTCACCTTCATATTCACACCAATCTCAACACCAACAAGATGAATATGCACCAGATGATTTAGATCAAGTTCGTTCACTATTCGACGATGAATTACCTGAATCTGTACCCGGGAATCTTCATTTAGCAGGCGATTCCACTATTCTACGGTTTGTTGAAAGACATGGTATTTGTACTGTAGTACGACAATTAGCTAAAGATTTAGCAGAAAGAGAAGCTCAATTAGCTCTTATTAGAAGACAAAATGAAGATAGAGAGAGAGAGTTAAGAAAAATGTTGATTGAAGGAGGGGTAGGTCGTTCAGATATTGATAAAAGATTAATGAATATACATGCTACTTCAATAAGAAATCCAAGTGGTGTAATTGATGAACTAATGAGTGAAGCATTAGAATCCCCTTTAAGAAGAGATACTGAAAATAGAAGAAGAAAATCTGGTTGGATTAGGGTTCTTTCAGGAATGGTAGAAAAGCCAATGGGTTTAGAAAGTATAATTAGTAGAACAAGTAGTCCAAGCCCAAGTACTATGGCATCGGATGGTTTACAACATTCTGATCTTTCTATATCGTCAGCTTCATTTCAAAAAGAAGATAAAGATAGGCTTAAAAGTAATGAAACTACTAATGAAGAAGCTGAAGGAATTAAAGGAGTAGAAGAATCCAATCTCTCTCATATTACAAGTCCCCACACTCTCCCAGGTCCCTTCCCAACTGGTCCTTTGGAATTGGATACTATTGTACCTGCTCATATTCAACCGCCAACTTTAAAACCTAATGATAATACCAGTACTCTAGTAGATAGATTTGGTTTTATCTACGATAGGCATAATAAATCTCGTACAACATCTAGTACAAAAGAATCAAATGATGAAAACAATTCATTACAATCAAGTATAAGTGGATTAAGTTTAAATACAAAGAATGTACCAGTTGTTACTCCTGCAACTGTTAGTACAATAAGAGACAACAATAATAGTAAATCATCTAATATTTCTAAACTAGGAGTTAATGATCAAAATGAACAGTTAATAAACCATCATCAAAATCAACATGAACTTTATGCATATGAACATGAAAATGATGATAATCAACATCAAACCAATCTCAACCAATCCATCCCTTCACAATCCCCAACAAGTGAAGAAAAAAAATCAAAATTTCAACCTCAATCAATTCACCTCCTATTAGCAAAACTCTCTGATCTTCATGATGAAACTCAGAAATCTCAAGTACAAAAATGGGATGATTTATTATTTAGAATACAAAATCGACATACAACTACTAATAGTATTGCAGCAAATCTTCTTTTAACAACTGCTAATCTCTATGGTGGAAATATAAATAGTAATAATAATCTAACTGATAATCGTTTAAATCCCTCTACAGATGATATTATAGAAACTGGTCAGTTGATTGGAGTAAAAGGTTCTCTACTAGGAAATCCATCAACTCGTATTTATAAAGAATTCAAAGATTTAGTTTATAAAGGTATTCCTTTTACTTATCGACCAAAGATATGGGGTGAATGTAGTGGAGCTTGGGTATTAAAAGAACCTGGCACTTATACTACCTTAATATCCAAAACTGACGTTACTGAAGCTATTAACCAAATCGATCTTGATTTACATCGTACAATGCCTCATAATATCTTCTTTGGAGGGAATGGTGCAGGTATTGATAAGCTACGTAGAGTATTAGTTGCATATAGTTATTTTAATCCAGAAATTGGTTACTGCCAGGGAATGAATATGATAGCAGCAATCCTTTTATTAACATATCCAACTGAAGAAGATGCATTTTGGTCATTAGTTAGTTTAGTAGAAAATATCCTTCCAAAAGGATTCTTTAGTCCTCCATTACTTACATCTAGAGCTAGTCAAGTCGTTCTTAAAGAATATTTCCAAAAGTTACTTCCACAACTTTATGAACATTTACAAAAGTTAGACGTTGAAATCCAGCACATTACATTTGATTGGTTTCTCTCATGTTTCACTGAAGCATTACCAGTAGAAGTATTATTTCGTATATGGGATGTTCTTCTATGTGTTGAGGGTGAAGTTTATTTATTTCAAGTTGCATTAGCACTTTTCAAAATTCATGAATCAAAATTATTTAATTTACAATCTGGTGGTGAAGTTTACACTTTTATGAAATCATTGAACAATTATTCGATCAATGCTGATAATCTTATTCGTCAAGCAAACTCCTTTTCGACTTCTATCACTATTGAAGATATTGTAAAGTTACGACTCACTATCCAAATATAATGACCCTTGCCTCTATTCATATCCTCTAACTTGCCTCCGGCGGCCGGGCTCTGCCCGGACCCGTAGCTCTTCGCTTCGCTCAGAGATTATAGAAGTACCCTTATATATAGTAATATAAATTAGCTGCCTAAGGCTGACGTGGTGAATATATATAGATATTTAGTTTCATACTAATACGGGCTCTGCCCATTCAATAGAAACATTAGGATATCGTATTGGAAAGTTACTGTAGAGTAGTATAAAATGCTTTATATGCGTTATCAAGGTCAAACATTAGTTGCCGTACTTGCTCATCGGATAACTCTTCATTGATTTTCATCCCATTCAGAGTAATTAACCATTGAACTATCTTGCCTCTTCCTTCAAAATCATTGCTTGTTACTTTATTCAAACTTGTCATTAGTTCACTAAGAAGTGGATGAAGTTGATCCTTTGCTTTGAAATTAAGTTTTAATCCATCCATAGTAGTAATAAAATTGCCAGTTGCTTCTGCCACTGCTTTGGCAGAAACTCCACCATGACTGACTCCGTGGTTACTACTGGCAGTTAAAGCAGCATTGACTTGAGATGCCGGTGACCCAACTGCCTGCTCTACTGTCGCAGGAACTCCAATTTTTAATCTTGATGTTGCGCTTGGATGATCCATATGATATTTCTGTTTGAATGATTCTAAATCACCAAATTGGTTAGAAACGTCTTCATTTTTCAAAATCGCACTATACTGAGCTAGCAGCCGAAGGCATGCTGGTGTGTATTCAGCTTGATGAATTGAATCTTTAACATATCCCTTTTCAAGTTTATCAAGAGTTACAATAATTGAATAAATTTCTGCTAATGATTCCCATAATTCACGTTGTTTGGCAGTAGAGTAAAGTTTAATTTCTTCATTCAGATTGGTATTTATTACTCTTCCATATGTATTATTAACAGGAGCATATGGAGGGGGGATATTCATGATTGTCTATAAGAGCTTAGGTGAAGGTATCAACAGTATGATTAGATAAGAAGAGATGCAGTTGTTGTTACGCCTAATAAGTTTAACTAGTTAAAGCTCTCTATCTTGCTATAACGGATTAACTAGAGGCTAAGCTACAATGCAATGATCAAAAACTACCACTTGTGCAGTGCAGCTTTTTGCTGGCTAAACATAATAACTTTTGAACTAATTCACGATTTTTCTTTGCTCTTAGTGGTGTATTAAAATAACAATTTATAATATTTAATTTATATAATTATATATTACAAAGTTTTGTTGAAAGACCTCCGCCCTTATTCTGCCGGCCTTCATGATTGACGGTGCCACCGGGTCTTTCCTTTTATTGAATAAATGCTATTATTGGGTTATTCAATCGCGTGGACCTTGTATTTAAGTATTATCGGGCTGAGGTCCTTCTTATCTTTTTTTCCCAAAGAAAGGGAGTTCTTTAATATTTCGAGCTTATTTATAGTATAGCTATATATAAAGTTATAACATACAATTAATAGATAAGACTATAGGAGGAACGACTGGATAGGAGGCTTATCCAATAGTTAATTAAACTACACTAACTTAAACCAGCGATACCGCTGAAAGTCATTGGACCCTGAATATCAGCGTCAGACTTGCATCAGAACCAATATTGAAATACTTACTCTTAAATTACGTTCGGAGAAAAGATCTTTGGATGACATATTTTTGCAATTGTTTGAAATAACTGCCAATTCTCTAATCAAGTTGCACCATAATATCGACTTACGAACCTACATCTGCATTATCAGTTAGCATCCTTTGATTAAGGTTGTCTTGTAGCTTGTTAATTAGCTAACAACCTTAGGTAACTAAGACTTATCGCATTGCATAATCTTATCACTGCACTAACTACTCTAGTCTTCAATTTGTAACTATAAGTTATCTAAAAGTTAAATGATGGAGGTAAAGAACAATTTTGGTATTAGCATGAGCAGCCAACGTTTGACACTAACTGTACAACCCTTTAAGGGATGTAATTTATATAATAGTTCTGGTTAATTACACGCTGCTTCTTGAGTGGAATCTTGGTATCGGATATCCGATAAGATCTCTAATCAATACGCTATAACTTTTTTACTGTTAATAATATTGAACTAATTGGCCCAAGTATAACTTGCATTGCTCGGAATTAGCCTATGTACCTGCATTCTGGGGTAATTGAATAACATCGAATTTACACTGATACCTCGGCAGGACCACCTTAATTTCAAATGATTTCTCACCTGATATAAGTGATACTGTAACATATCTATAACTTGTAGGTTTATTCATGGATAATTGCAGTTTGATCACCCATGTTTAACCTTAACCTTTGCAAGTGTTTACACCTCCTCGATCGCATTCTGGATCTTGACCATTACTGTAACTAACGTTAATACCGCCCTCGATGCTTCTCATATTACAATATACGGCTGTATATTCTACCATTTCTTCTGCTCCTATATAACCTCGGCATTAAGAAGCTTTCGGCCCAAACATACCGAAATGACTTTCGGTCAAGAGATCACCCCGGATTTCCTTGCAGTAATAATAGCTATTGTTGATTCGGAAAAATCATATGAACTAAATTGAAATCTAATAACGAAGAACGTCAGGCCACTATGAGTTTTACGAATGGACATGTGAAAAAAATAGAATACTATCTTCTCATTGTACAAGGTGTGCGAAGTAAGGAAGGTCAATATAATTACAAATAAATATATATATCTATATAAAATAACTATTGAAAACTTCTTATCATATCATATCCACTTCATCCGTTCCATCAAAGACGTTTCCTATAATATTACCAACCCACTGTAACTGCCCTATTACCGCCGCTTTAACTGCATATCCCGCATATTGGTAACCCCAATTTAGTCCCCATCAAAGCTCGGCTAGTTAATCGGCAATTTCCCACCCCACAAAATTTCACTCCCTCCGAACCCTATACTATATAAATAATCAAATTGATCTTTGATTCTTATTGTTTTTTTTTTACCCCACAATATTATATTTTAATAATCATATTTTTAAGACTAATTCATAATGTCTTCTCCTCTTGAACGTTTACAAAACCTATCCATTAATCCAACTGCTAATGTTGTCATTGATGGTAAGGAATATGATACTTTCACTGAACCTACTAAAGCTTTAGCTGGTGAACGTGCTCAAACCAAATTTGATGTTCGGGAACTTACTTATTTCCTTGATGGTGGTAAAGAAAATACTCAAAAATTAGAGGCTATTATGAAACAAGTTGAAAGAGATCCAATTTTTGCTAATGATGATTTTTATGACCTTTCTAAAGAAGAAACTAGAATTGTAACAATGAAAAGAGTTGCCAAAATTGCTGAATATATTGCGACTGCTGAAAATGAAAAAGATATTCAAAGAAGATTATCCGTCATTGGATTGTCAGATCCTTCTGCTTATACTAGAACTGGTGTTCATTTTGGATTATTTTTAAATGGTGTTAGAGGTTCTGGTACTGCTGAACAATTATACTACTGGGTTTCAAAAGGTGCTGGTGATTTGCATAAATTTTTTGGTTGTTTTGCAATGACTGAAGTTGGTCATGGTTCAAATGTTGCTGGTTTAGAAACTACTGCTACTTTTGATGAACAAACTGATGAATTTATTATTAACACTCCAAATGTTGCTGCTACTAAATGGTGGATTGGTGGTGCTGCTCATACTGCTACTCATACTCTTTGTTTTGCTAGATTAATTGTTAAAGGTAAAGATTATGGTGTTAAAAATTTCGTAGTACCATTAAGAAATATTCATGATCATTCTTTAAAACCTGGTATTGCTTTAGGGGATATTGGTAAGAAGATGGGTAGAGATGGTATTGATAATGGTTGGATTCAATTCTCTAATGTTCGTATTCCTCGTCAATTTATGTTGATGAAATATAATAAGGTTGATAGACATGGTAATGTTACTCAACCACCATTAGCTCAATTAGCATATGGTGCTTTAATTGGTGGTAGAGTTAGTATGGCATCTGATTCATATCATGTTTCAAAAAGATTTTTAACTATTGCTATTAGATATGCTGCTGCTCGTAGACAATTCACTTCAACTCAAGGTACTCCAGAAACTAAATTACTTGATTATACATACCATCAAAGAAGATTATTACCAAGATTAGCATATGCTTATGCTATGAGAGCAGCTGCAGAAGAATTATATGATGTTTACTATTCAGCAACTGATAAATTAGCTCATACTTCACCAACTGATAAAGCAGCTCTTCAATCTGCTATTGAAGATGTTAAGGAACTTTTCTCTGTATCTGCCGGTCTTAAAGCATTTTCAACTTGGGCAACTGCTGAAATTATTGATCAATGTCGTCAAGCATGTGGTGGACATGGTTATTCTGGTTATAATGGTTTTGGACAAGGTTATGCTGATTGGGTTGTTAACTGTACTTGGGAAGGTGATAATAATGTTCTTACCCTTTCTGCTGGTCGTTCATTAATTCAATCTGGTGTTCAAGTTCGTGAAGGTAAAAAAGTTGGTCAAGCAGTTAATTATCTTACTAGATTTAATACTCTTAAGAATGCTAAACTTAATGGACGTTCAATTACTGATCTTAAGGTTATTCAAGAAGCATGGGAATCAGTTTCTGCTCAATCTATTAATCATGCAGTAGATCTTTTCATTGATCTTACTAAGAATAAGAAACTTACTGCTGTTCAAGCTTATGAAGAACTTTCTCAACAAAGATTTGAAATTGCTCGTATTCATACTAGAACTTATGTTGTTCGTGCATTCTTTGATAAGATTGCTCATTCAGCTACTCCAGGTGTTAAGGGTGTTCTTACCGATGTAGCACTTCTCTTTGCTCTTTGGTCAATTGAAAATGATAGTTCATTATTCTTAAAATACGGATTCTTCACTTCTGAAGATCTTGATAAAGTTACTGATTATGTTAATGTCTACTGTAAGAAGATTCGTGAACAAGCAATTGGTCTTACTGATGCATTCAATCTTAGTGATTTCTTCATCAATGCACCAATTGGTAACTTTGATGGTGATGTTTATAAGAATTACTTTGATAAGGTTCTTCGTCGTAATCCTGCTCGTGATATTAAGGCTCCTTATTACGATTCAACAATGAGACCATTCTTATTCCGTGAAGATGACCCAGAACATGATCTTGATGAACTTGAAGAAGAATAAGCATATGTAGTACTTTATTTTTTATATAATGGTAAATAAATTAAATATTTCGTTCTATCTAAGTTCCTCTGTATTCTATGAATACTCAAGTAGCGGTAAGCATTGGCTAATAAGCTAGTTGGAATAGTTGGGGATCGTAGGACCCTGTTGATCCCCCACAGCGCCCTGAAGTTATTATATAAATAGATAGATAAGATAAGTTAAATAGATAGTTTAACGTATAGATGACGTTACAGCCCTTATCACTAGCCCACCCAGCGTGAACGAGACTTTCATCACCAAAATTTAGCTGGAAGCTGGAGTCCGAACTATCTCAGATATGTTAGACGTACACCAGACCGGAGTGCTGTCGGTTCACGGCTGTTCATTGATCCGGATGTGTGGGGTGCAGAGCCCGAAATCAACTGCGATTAAGCCGGGGATCCAGCCGAGCTTGACAATTGTGGGGTGATAAAAGACAAATTTACTGGGCATAGGTTAATTATTCATTCGAATGGAAATCCGATACATAATCTGATTAGAAATACTAACATGGGCATATAGCTGGGTATTCTTTAAGCGTAAAATCCATCTGTAGGTACCTCGGTGAAAGTAAATCATCGAGAATTCGGTAAGCCGTGTGGAGATAGTACTGAGGTAGTACTCTGAATACCGCTATGTGGGGGACACTTCCATCGTAAGGGAAAAATCTGGGGTAAGCTATATAAAGTAACCAATTTTCACAATATTAACAATTGGTATATTTCAAGCATAAGTAAATACAAGTATTAAAACAATGTCTGATATTCCTGAATTAGTTATTGATAAAGTATCACCAAGAGCTAGAGCAACAATTGCTAAAATCAAGAAATTTGTTGAAGAAGAGGTTCTACCAGTTGAAGCTCAATATGAAGCAGCATTAGATAGTTTCAATGGTCATGCTAATACTTCAGCAGGTAAATTTTCAAGATTTTCAGATGTTCCAAATATCATTGACGATCTTAAAAAGAAAGCTAGAGCTCAAGGTTTATGGAATTTATTTTTACCAAAGAATTATAATGAAGGTGCTGGATTTACTAATTTAGAATATGGTTTAATGGCAGAACAAACTGGAAGAGCTCATTTAGCTGCTGAAGCAATGAATTGTGCTGCTCCAGATACTGGTAATATGGAAGTATTTGCAAGATACGCTAATAGTGAACAAAAGAAACAATGGTTAGAACCACTATTGAATGGTGAAATTAGATCCGCTTTCTGTATGACTGAACGTGGTGTTGCATCATCAGATGCTAGAAATATTCGTTTAGATATTTCAAAGGATGGTAGCGATTATATTCTTAATGGTACCAAATGGTGGGCTTCTGGTGCTGGTGATCCTCGTTGTAAGGTTTTATTAGTAATGGGTAAGACCTCACATACTGGTTCTGCTTACAGACAGCAATCAGTTGTTATTGTTCCAGTTAATACCCCAGGTGTTAATATTATTAGACCAATGAAAGTTTTTGGTTATGACGATGCTCCTCATGGACATATGGAGATTAGATTTGAAAATTGTCGTGTACCACAATCAAATGTAGTTTGGGAAGAAGGTAGAGGATTTGAAATTATTCAAGGTAGATTAGGACCTGGTCGTATTCATCATTGTATGCGTACATTAGGTGCTGCTGAACAAGCTTTACAATGGTTATTAAAGAGAGTTACTGATCCAAATAGAAAGACTTTTGGTCGTCAATTAAAAGACCATGGTACAGTTATGGAATGGATTGCCAAATCAAGAATTGAAATCGATTATGGTAGATTATTGGTGTTATCTGCTGCTAATAAGATTGATGTTGCTGGACCAAAAGCTGCTTTACTTGATATTGCAAAGGCAAAGATTGAATGTCCAAATATTTGTCTTAGAGTAGTTGATAGAGCTATTCAAACTTATGGTGCTGAAGGTGTTTCACAAGATACTCCATTAGCTCGTATGTATGCTGGTAATCGTACTTTAAGAATTGCTGATGGTCCTGATGAGGTTCATTTAAATCAACTTGCAAGAAGAGTTATTGAAGTTTATGAGCAAGAACATAGTAAGAGCAAATTGTAGTTAATGTTTGGTATATATTTAATATATTTGATTAAGATGTAGAAGTAGTTGCTGTTGGGAATAGTGTAAGAGTTCTACTTGTGCTTTGAACGTTGGAAGAGGGATTTGAGCTTATTTAAGATAATATTTGTGTATCGTGTAAAACTTATGAGTTTTAAGAAATTGAGAAAGATAGTTAAGAAAGAGAGTAGGAACTATTATTTAGCTAAATAATTCTATAAATAAATAAATATATATATACTGAATGGCTATTTACTTATATGTAACGAGAAGTGTGTTGTAATAGTGGGTCCCAAGCAAAAGTTGTGGATGTTGGGGATGTTAGATCGTAGCTCTGAATAAAAATTCGGTGAAAAGTTCTTACTAAACTGCCAGATATATTGGTGAAAGAGAGATGGTGGATAAGATCCAAAAGATCCCTACGATTCTCAGAGAAATATCATAAAGTGCTCTACCTATAAAACCATTTTACTCTTTAAACATTATAACGGCGGGAAAAAGCGTGACATAGCGAAACTTAATTTAAATTAAAGTATGACGATCGCTTCCATAATAGTATGATAAGGTGGTGATAGACAAGCTTTATTTCTGATCATAGTAGCTAACGATTTTACTATTATATATCTCAATTGTTTAGAGTGCTAGTAGGAAGAAGGAATATTGAACAATCAAAACATTCAACCTTTTAAATTTGATTTATTTCTTTGCAGGCTTCCTTGTTCTCCAAAGTATTGCTTGTTCCTGGGCAAATACGATACCTGACTTTGGAGAAGGTAGGTGACAGCATAGAAAGAGAAAGGTGCAAGAAAGTATTAGATTAAATATAACTAAATAATGAATAATAATTGGATAAACAAAGTATGCCCAAATAGTGGATTATATATCCGGTTCAAGTGCCTACTAGTCTGCTGGTAATACAGTTAAGCTGCTTGTTAGTATCTGCATATATAATTATACTTTAACTTAAAGATCGGCTACATCTCTCTCATCCACCATTATATCTGAGGTACTACTATGAGGTTTAACCCGATCCCAGTAATTGTAGATATTATCAGCTCCTAGCGATATTCGGAGATCTTAGGCCCGTGGATCGCCTTCCTCCGTAAATCATAGTATAAGCGATCTTATGATTTTGCCCTAGATCGATCGTTACAATCGAATCTCGAGGCGGTTCTTAACTTGCATTATCTCTTGTTTCATTAGAAGTAATGCACAAAGTTGGTATTATTACTTGATTAGCTTAACCAAGGCGATATAATAATTATCAACAGTCAAACCTGCCTTAAAGTAAAGAGAATTGGCTTTTGTGATCAACAAAGGAGTAAGCGTAGTAATGTAAAGCTTAGAGTACATGGTAATATAGTTATATAGTTCTAGACGTAATTTGAGTGGGGAGCTTGATGATACCAGCTAGTGTATTAGATGTCGAATTTCACTCCAAGAGTAAGCTAGCTCAACAGCTTATCTACTAACCTTAGAGACTGATACTCATTGGTTAAAGTTGGCCATAAATGAATTGGTTTTGGTTAGGTAGGGGTAAAAATATGAAAATTGGAGAGAGAACCAGCATTAAGCATGGCAGTTTCATATTTTGCTATGGTAGGAAACCTGATAGGAGTACATATCTAGTATCTCGATATCTATGTAATATTCTAATGGTAACGTTATATACTTAGCTATCCTGTTTCGAATTCAGACGATATGTATTTGAAATAATATTCAATTCTGTGCATTAATTAGAATAGAATTGAGATTATAACGGAAACAGGAAAAGGAGAAAGGGGACGAAAAGAAACCCTAGAAGATAGAATGGAATGGATGTATGAAGTAGAAACTCCAATTCAAATCCGGTTCTTTGTTATCCGTTGTTAACTTATATAACTTGTACACTATTTCCTTTAATCTTCACCAGCGGAGATGCGGATCTTAGATGGCTAAATGGACTTCTAATAGAACCGTTTGAATGCACGGCAATGCAGTGATCCCGCGAAAGTTAACTAATATGGTCTGCAATCGTTAAGTTCTGGCTAGGGTAATTTATTCTGGGTATCAATACATAAAGTGCATGTACGGCAATTGTTACGGCAAATCAATTGATGTCGAGGTGAGTTAACAGATGTACTCAGTGCATTATTAGAGCCTTTTGAACATTGAGCGTCGAGGAGGGGAAGGAGCCATGTGGAGATTGTGAGGGGAATAACAGTTATTACACTCGTAATTTGAGCCAGTTAATATAAATTGTTTCAGAATTGATAAAGATAAGGGGTATGACGTAGTTTAAGAATGTGAAAATTGTTAAAGTGTAAAGAATATTTGAAATGTAATTTTGTTTCGAGAATTGAATTTCATTAAGGGGGTTTAAAGGGGGTAATAATAATAACTGTGGATAGTACCGCGATGTCGGCTTGTGAGTGCCACAGGAGTAGAAAAATTAATGGCTGGTAAGCCAGGACTTTCCAAGTTTGTTACATGCGCTTACACTTTCCGGTTTCTATAGTTACCATTTTTGTATGCATGTGGTTGCTCGGGAAAATTTTTGTGCAAGCAGTGTCGGTGTTGACAATAATTCTAACAATCTATGACAAGTTGATTTGGCTCTTGTTATCTATAACAATTGATGTCATTTCAAATTGCCATTTGCTTATTATTTTAATCTATAATTATTAAATAATTGTAAGCTGTACAGTGTAACAAAGTAATAAATCTTGAAACAATATAGCCGTACTTTGGTAGAAATATTTATGTAGTTAAATTTATTACTATAAGCCTTCATCGCCAATCTGAAAATATTAATATAACGATCGTTGGTTCGCAGCTGTATGCAGCATCATCATCTCCCCCAAGATTGTTAGGAAATTTTACTTCCTCATATAACGTTAATCAGTTTAGCCCATTTTCCATTTGCTGAATTTTTTTAAAATTCGTAAAAGACAAACTTAAACTGAAAAATTAAATTCGGTTATTAATCGGATGTAAACTATATAAATGAATATACTCAAATAATAGCAATGTATAACTTATTCGACGGCTAACTGTAATGTTCCATTTAACTGACAGTAATTCAGTGCAATTACGCATGGTCCGTTTCAATTTTATCGCCCATAACTTTTATCCTCATTATAATACTGCATAGAAATATAATAAAATATCTTCCCCATTAAACCTCAAGTAAAGCCCCCTGCTTAGACTCCCCCATTTACAATTAACCAATAACTATTTCCACCAATTGACGATCAAGGGGTGTTTAACTTCTACCTTCCTTCCTTTCTTCTTCTTTCATTTTCACATATAACTTTTGAATTTTAAAGTCTAATTCTACTTCTTTCTACGGTTATATTGTTTGTTTTCATAAAACCGTTGATAACCCTTCAAGATCTTCGCTTATCGTCCTTTACCAACGTTCTTTAACGTTCGTTAAGCTAACGTTAAATCCCCTGCTGGTTACCAACGCAAACCCCCTCCCAACCCACCCAACCCGCGCTCCGTCTCTGTGGGAAAACAAAAAGGAAAGTGAAAATTTGTTACCACACAAAAAGAAACTTTTATCACACCATAGGAGGGTTATGCAATAGTCTAATAGTTAACAAAAATCTCGAGAGTGAAAAAAAATGCTTGCATGGTGGAGAGAGCCAAACTAGAATCTCAGATATATAATTAACCGGTGTGGCCCAGGTTGATTTTTATTATAGAGTGTATATAGGGGAAGAAAAATTTTGGTTACTATTATATTTTTATTATTATTATTTCGTTTATTTCTACTCGTTCAAACCGTTTTTAAACTATTTCAGTTTTCACTTAAGATTTCCAAAATGGCTTTAGGAAGAACACTTACCAAGAAATTACAAAAATTAAATAAATCAGTTAGAAAATTAGATTCTGGAGATGATGATATTAGTCCAAAATATTCTGGTTCTTCTGATGAATTTGTTTCCATATCATTTGAAGATACATGTGAGAATAGATTACCTGCTACTGACTCTGATGCCTCATCAATAACTTCTGTCAATAATAGTACTATTCCTTACAATAGAACCCCATCATCTTCAACTACTTCAAATTCTATTCTTACTTTATCTGATGATACTCCATTAACTTCGGGTTTAAATACCCCTGCTGCAACTACTCCAGGTTTAACCTCATCCCCACAAAGTTCATTTTTATCTTCAACAAAAGCTTTAATAAATACTGGGAGTTTTTCGAGAGATTTATTACCATTACTTAATTCATCAGGAACAGGAGGACCTACTACTACTAGTCATCAGTCAAATCCTTCAAATGCTTCATCCCGTTATTCACCTATTTTACCTCAAACTCAAGTAATGAATTTAAGTGAACCATTTTTTGTATCTGATCCTACATTATCATCAAAGGGTATTCGTTCCGCATTAGATAGTGATAAAACAAGAATTATTAATGAAGAAGAACAAGATGCAAAGGCTGATGAAATGGCAATGTATATTTTAGAAAAGGTTAACGCTGATGAATATATAGAAGAAATCAAAACTGGTTCATGGAGTATCTAAAGGCTGGCCCGAGAAGATCCAGGTTGAAATGACAAACACAAAAAAGAAGCTAAACAAACAGTATAGCGATTTAACGACTTTTTATTATGACTTGATAATGACAAAAGATAATTTATTTAATTTATATATTTATATATTTATATAAAAATAAACAAGAGTTTACTCTTTAGTATGATGAGGGATGAGAGATGGGAGATGGGAGATGGGAGATCAATCTTGTATCCCTTTCTTGATACAAAACTAGAGTTTTTTATTTTATTAAGCAATGGTAAACTATCACGTTAGGACGTTACCCCTAACTCCCTCCCTATCTACCCCTCAGGATATCCTCGATGCAACTAAAAGTTTAACTTTAACTAGACCGAACTATAACTCGGTATCTTAGATAACCTCTCGGTAGAAAGTCCCCACTTATGAGGAATCAATGATAGGCTATTTTATGGAAACAATAATATGAGATACATTATAGTGAGAAGGTCACCATTGGATAGAGAACCTTTATAATATTGCATACTACAAGGTTCAATTATCATATAACATTATATATCTCGGTGGGATATGACCACCACATTCAAAACCAATTGACCCGTTAAAACCATCTAAAGTTTAATACTTTTATCAATTACGAGCTGATTATGGGGACAATTCAATTCAAACAACAAGAATACTCAAGCGAAAAGCGACCTTGACATTAATTGGGAGGTTTAAACTGGTTCCTCTTTTGGGAATCTAAGACGCAGGTCTACCTATTCAGGCTAACTACGCTAACTGAAGAATATTTCCTAATTAATGTAAAAAACACTTAACAATACCCGGGCCGGTGTTGGAATTATAAAGTTAACAAAAATAGAACCGAATTATAGTATTCTATGTACTGTTTTTTGTTGTCATCATATTTCCAAAAGTGGAGATAGTAGTTAGCTTCAACACTAAATGTCAAAATGTCATTAAGTGTCATCCTCGGATAACATTGAGGGGTTAAGCAATATCTCGGGAAAAGAAGAAGGAAGAAGGAAGACGTTATCAATTATTACATCTATTCAGGAAGACGTTTTCAATTATTCCATCTATTTACCTATATATTCTTATACCTTTCCATCTACCAACTTCTGCATTAATGTACTCCACCGGCATCCATCCTCCGGACGGGGCCAGTTCTTTATCTTACTGGAACTCTAACTTTAGTTCTGTTTCCCCAACAATCGGAATATCCTAAAGTCCCCGATAAGAAATGACTCTAATTAGTGTACCTGGAGAGCTCTCAACCTTAATTCAATATAGGGCTAACCGGCATACGAATCACGTTAAGCATTTGGTCTGACCTGCGTTATTAGAGTTCAATATAATAATAACGTTATATTTTCTCGCACGGTTATATAAAATATATAATTAAATTAGTTCATTAGTTCACTAGTTGGTATAAGTCGGAGGAAATACCGGAACATTTGGTCTTGGCCTGTTGCTGCTTCTCAATATGTAGGACCGTTGAAGTGCACTTAAGCCTGGGCAGGAGAGAGTAGCGCCGGCTGAGAGTTAGCCGATGACCCTAGAATAAGTGAAATGGATAACGCTATAGAACTACGATAACAACATTAGAATTATTAACGTTATTGATTTGCAATTATTCTGGAAGATACCTATTAATTCATATCGTTTGCTGCTAATTAGCGATCTGGTTGACCAGATAAGGCAAAATTCGAACTTGATGACCGCACAAGCTGGACAATTGCAACGGTACAGTACACCAACGCCAAAAAGCTAGTGAGGAGGTTCATACCTCGAGGAGAATCTATTATCCTATTAGCAAATAGATATTCGTTCTTTAGTTTATTTAGTTATTAGCGACAATTAACATATAACATATTCTGCTTATCCATCTCTTCATTCGCACCGCGTATATGAATATTCTTATACAGGTATTTGGATGATTTTTTTTTTTCTGATTTCTCATTATGTCAAATTTAATGACAGTTAATGGAATAGGAGGTTGTATAAGGGAGGTATTATTTATTCGCATTACTTATATAGATAAATATTGAGAGATAGATTTAAAGTTCAAACAAATCTCATCCTTTGGGGGTTTTTGCTTATAATATGTTGGATTATAGAGGAAAATTAATCTTAGCACCAATGGTAAGTTAAACTAAAGTTCATAAATAAACTAGGGAGAGAGAAATAACTAACCAACCAGGTGCGGATAAGTGAACTTCCTATAAGACTTTTATCACTTAGACACGGTGCTGATTTTGTATATGGTATGTAATAGTTTCACCTAAGCGACAGTAATTACTAACATATATTTAGGACCGGAGATTGTTGATAAAAAGTTAGTTCAATGTAAAAGAGTATGGAATGAAAAAATCCAATGTGTTGACTTTATAGAAAAGGACAATAAATTAGTATTTAGAACATATCCAAAAGAAGAAAAAAAAAAATTAATTTTTCAACTTGGAACTGCATCACCAGAATTAGCAGTGGAAGCAGCTAAAGTTGTTGCAAATGATGTTGATGAAATCGGTGTTAATAGTGGATGTCCAAAACACTTTTCTATTCATTCAGGAATGGGTGCAGCATTATTAAGAACTCCAGACGTTTTAGAATCTATCCTAAAAGCACTAGTAAAAGAAGTTGGCGAACCTTTTAATATTCCAATAAGTGTAAAGATTAGAGTTCTTGAAGATAGACAGGCTACATACGATCTTGTAAGGAGAATAGCTAAAACAGGTATTAGATGTGTATCTGTTCATTGTCGTACTACTCGTATGAGACCAAGAGAGCCAGTTATTCGTGATTATTTAGCTGGAATTGCTGATATCTGTCATGAAGCAGGTATTTCATGTGTTGTAAATGGTGATATTAAAGGAAGGTATGAATTACAAAATTTAATGGAGATGTACAATGTTGATGGAGCAATGATAGCAAGGTCAGCAGAAACAAATACAAGCTGCTTTTCTAGTGCTGAACCTGGCCCATCTGGCTTAGTAAATTGGAGAATAATGATTCAAGAATATTTCAAGATTTGTAAACAATTTGAAAATTGCTTTTCAAATACAAAATATTGTATTTTACAAATGGTACCAGGTAAAGAAAATATGTATCAAATCCTTAGTAAAGTAAAATCAATGGACGAATTAGAGAGAATATTACAAGAAGATCTTGAAAGTAATGCATCCATTGTTTCCCCTTCAACCGCCTGGCCAACCCCCATCACCTTCAAACGTCAAAGAGAAGATTCTATTAATGACTCTCCTAGAAAAGTTCAAGTTGCTGTAAACGCTGCTTGATCTTATTGCATTTTTTATTTATAATATATAGACCTAGACTTTAATTTGTTTCGTAATCTTCCAAACCATCTCTCCACATGCCTCCGGCGGCCGGGCTCTGCCCGGACCCGTTGCTCGCTTCGCTCGACTTCTCCCCCTGAGCTGCAGGGTCACAACGGCTTGTGCTATCTTGCATGCGCTTATCACGAACAATATCACCACCACATTACATCTCCGCTTATTATATATTTATATTGCTATACGAAACGTCAGCTTTTTATAGTAAAAAACCCCATCCAACATCACCTTTCATCTTTTCCTTTTAATCTTAAAATTATCCTCTGTCTTCTTTCTATGACATCATAAGCTCACAAATTCACGACTTGTACATAACCAAATACCTAATACCCTATCCCTCAGGACGTTCTCGAACTTTCCAACCAACCTCGTCCGGCGCTCCGCTATATAATCATTTACTAAATCTTACTCAATCCCTTTACCTCACTCATGACCCGTTTTATTAATAATAATCGCCACATGTTTGCCCGTTATCTCCTTAAACAATGCCTTATCGAGACTGAACCCATACCCTTAAAAGCAGCATTGTGTACCCCGCAAAATAGAATAAGCAGGTATATAGACAGTATTAGCTTGTATAGGATAAAGAGATTTCCCGATTGTATATAAAACAAGCAGTTTCCCTTGTAATTTTTTCTCGATCTTTTCTTTCTAATATATTATCGTGGAAAGTTAATTTAATAGTACTTTTGAATTCCACAGATTTTTGAATAACAAGTTGCTTGATCTTGACTCAATATTAATAATGAACCCTATGAACCCCAACCAGAATCCCACTCAAATTCCAACCCAACGCAGAAAGTCCTTTATGGAGTGGGCATTCACTTGGGGTGGTTCTCCACCAGGAAACCATCATATCTCACAAAGAGAATATACTGGAAATCTTTGGACCTCTGATAGGAAAAGAAGAGCATCTTCTTCAGCAGGTTCAAATATGGACAAATAACCAACTTAAGTTGAAAATATTATATTGAAGGGGTTTATGTGTTGTTTTGTTTATTATTTGCTTGTCAATAATAAGTTTATGTAATTAAATTTAATTTATTAGCTTTTTACTTTCTGCATGATAACAACGGACGTGCGTCGAAGCGGCTCTTTGCGAGCGTAGCGAGTAACAACGGGTCCGGGCAGAGCCCGGCCGCCGGAGGCATAAGAGAAGGATTAGTTTTATATAATATTATTTTAATGCTCATTTAAATATTTTTCACTCTTAACGAAGGTATCTAAGACTTTAGCATATAAATCTTCAGTATGATGACCTCCTACTTGTTGAGTGCCATTATAATCATATTTAGAACTAATGAAATGTTCCCAAGTATCAGTTGTATTAGAAGCACCAAATACTGCTAAATTAGCAGCGCCCTTGGCACAAGCATCAGCAAGATCAAGACGATAAGATCCTTCTAATGGCATTAAAACGCGGGAAAGTGCTTCACAAATAGCATCATTTCTACTAGTACCACCAACAAAATAAACCTTTCTTGGGGTTTTTGATTCAGTAGTTAACATTGGTGCAAGACGATGACGAACAGAAAGAGCTTGAGATTCGAGAATTCGAAGAGCATCATCTTCAGGAACTTTCCAGGAAGAAGTAGTAGATTCAGTAACGTCAGTAGGTTCACTTTCTCCTTTCTTCCAATTTAAACGTTTTAAAGTAGCAGCACAATCAGGAATGATTTCACTTAATGGGAAATAAAAACCAATAGAAGTTTCTTGTTGTTTATCATCACCTAAGACTGGAGTATTAAGAACACATTCATTAAATTTATCCCAACTAGCACTATCTTTTACATTATATTTCTTATTAATTTCATTACGAACTTGTTCTCTTGCTAATGCACCATTACAATAACAAAGCATACCCATATAACCTTTACCAGTTGGATGAGTAAACATATGATACATTGATGAAGGAACATATTTTTCAGTAACAACAAGAGCAGTTGTTGAAGTACCAAGTGATACAATAACATCATTTGTTTCAAGTGGTAAAGAAAGAATAGTACCTGGATTATCACCAGTAAATGGAACAATTGAACAATCTTTTGAAATACCATATTTACTTGTAAAATAATCACTAATATTACCAATTGATTTTGGACTTTGTTCAACTTCACCTAGTTTATTTTTAATATCTTCAATAGTTTCATCATCACCAGCAATTAACTCTAATAAATCATGATTCCATTCCTTCTTTTCTAAATCCCATAAATTCATACCACAAACATCACTAATATCAATACCAACGAATTTACCGGCTAAAACACTTGCAATAAATGAAGAAACAAGAGCAATTCTACTAGTTGCTCCATATAACTCAGGAGATTTATGCTTTAATCTTAAAATTTGTGGACCAGTAAATCTACGATGTGGGCCACTGCCAGTAATAGTAGCTAAATTTTCTTTACCACCAACCTTTTCAGAAAATTCTTTACACTCTTTAGCAGTTGAATGATCTTGCCAATTAGGACTTAATTGCCACGAAAGACAAGGTTGAAGAAGTTCTTTTAAACTTGAAGAATGAGAAAGATTTGATAATGCTGATTGAGCTTTTGAATTCCAGAAAACACTACCATGCTGTTGACAAGCACCAGAAATACCCTTTAATTTAGATAAATCAACTTCATTTGAATCAACAATTCTTTTAAACAATAAATCAAGTGCATCTAACCACATAACAACAGGAGCTTGAACTTCCTTTTCAGATGCATTATTATACACACCCTTTACAGTCTTATATTCAGGAAGATCAACATCAAATTCAACCTTTGTATGAAAAACATGATTTAAAGAATCATCAACAATAATACCCTTTAATTGTTGAGTTGATAAATCCAACCCAAGATAAAGAGAATCTGAACTAGTCATGATTAATTAATATTAGAAATTTTTACTGAACCTTCGCTATTACCACCTGGAGTTAACCACTTTGTAGGATTCTTATTATAAATTGGAAAAGCAGGAATACCAATTAATAAACTGATAATAAAAAAGCCTCCAAATAAATAAACGGTATTTAAAATATTTTCACTGATAAAACCAACAATAAAGCTAACAATACCACCAACTGATAAAAAATAAGTAGTTAAACGTTCAACTTTAGCTTGTCCTTGGAAATCAATAGTACCTTCAATTAAATGATTTAAATAATCCATTAGAAAAAGAATGGGAAAAAGTGACTTGATTTGATTTATATATCCAAACTGGTGAAATATCCGTATGATATGCGTGTATAATGTTGCTTAAGATATGTACAGGCTGTTTATTCAACCATCCTCCACAATTTCCCCGGTGAAAATCATGCCGCACAAAATCGGATGAATTAAAGGCATATATCGGTTAAATTGGGTAAATGTTGCGAAGGTCACCTATATGCCTCCGGCGGCCGGGCGCTGCCCGGACCTGTTGTTCGCGCTACGCGCGAAAGGGCAATGGGCTAGTAGGAGAGTAATGGTGAGTAGTGGAGTATGAAATCATGAACAAGTTTAGATTGCAAGATAGCTTATTGAGGGGTAATATATAGTATACTAAGTTATATAGGTGGATGGCCGCCCGGCTATATGTTTGAGGTGAGGTTATGCATAAGGCTATATGATAAACGGTGGGGAGGAGTAAATCTTGCTTGCCTCGATAGTGAGATCGGGGAAGATTGATGAACGGTTATCAATCTCGGAGTAAAGATGGGGGAGAGCGGAAAAATATGTTTAGATGCATAAACTCACTAAATTTGTTAACCTTTTTAAGTTTAACGTAAAGTTTAAAGATGAGCGAGGGGTAGTGGGGTTACCCCTGAATAAAGCAGACGTCTTCAAGTGATAATTCCGAGCGTAGCTCGGAACAACGGGTCAGGGCAGAGCCCGGCCGCCGGAGGCAAAAAAGGGAAAGGAGAGGAGAGAGAGGGGATTTAAAATTCGTCCATTACTTCTTTGAGTTGTTCATCATATTCGTCTTGGAGTTGTTCAAAGGATGTGAAGGAGGTGGGAGTGAACATATTACGAATACGAGAGAAGAAGTGATATATATCGGTAAATGTAACTATTGTAACAAAAATAAAATGATTTTTCCAAGCTATTAATTGTCCTTTATAAGATAGATCTGGTTCAGATATAGTGGATCTGGATGCTGATAATGCAAAGATTTTGACTCTATTTACAGGTGATCCAAACATTCTATTACAACCATGAAGAATACGGGCTGCTCTTCCGAGGAATATAAGTTCAAGTGGGATTTTGGTTGTATCTTTCATGAAATTTTGAAATTTTGATCGAGCTTCATCCTGCCTTTCAAACTTTTCTTCATCAGTTAATGGTTGTAAATTCTTTTCTTCATTTTGTGATTTTGGTTTATATGCTTGAATCATTGTTGAGCTAGCAAACATTTCTGTATCACCAAATCCCCATTCTTTTGCAACTTCTGCTACTGCTTTTGTATCTAATAAAAACATTCCTTTCCAAAGTTGACAATATTGTTTTCTGAATTTTTCACCTTCATGTATGAAAAGCCCATGATCAATTAGTACTAATTGTTGTTTATTATTTACTCTACGTAAGATTATATTACCAGGATGAGGATCACAATGAACTAAACCCCATTCAAATATTTGTTTAGCATATAATTTTGTTAATACATCAATTGCTTGGCTAGTATTGTAAGAACCTTTTGTTAATGCGTCACCATTACTTAAACTAGCACCTTCTATCCATTCGGATACAATAACTCTTCTTGTACTTAAATCGATATACACTTTAGGAATATGAACTTTCCCTCTTAAAGAATCATCTTCTTCAACTAATTCTCTTAATCTTTCTGAATTATCTACTTCATGATAAAAATTAACCTCTTCAGATATTTGATTTGAAACATGTTGAGCAATGAAATAAATGGGAATTTTAAATAGTAATTTTTCATATATATACATTAAACTTCGGTAAGCAGCTAAATCCCAGCTAACTTGTTTTTTCAAATCACAATGTTGGATCTTGACTGCTACCCATTCATCACTTCCTTTAAGCTTTGCCTTATGAACTTGAGAAATACTAGCTGATGCAATAGCCCGATGATCAATATAATCAAAGAACTCATCAGGACTTACACCAAATTCTTCCTTGAATAATTTTTCAATATCTTCCCAACTATCTTGTGGAGCATTATCAAATAATTGTGCAAAAATATCTCTAAATTGAGGAGGAAATACACCTGCTTGCATTGCAATTGTTTGTCCCATTTTAATATACAATCCTTTATTCGTAGTAATTAATGAATAAAGTCTATTAGCAGACCTTTGATGTAAATCTTCAATATCTTTTCCTTTTTCAAAATTGAGTTTATAATCGATTCCAATATAAAGAATATCATATACGCAACGGATTGATCTTGAAAGTGCCGCTGCATTAAAGTAATAATCAACTGAGAATACTGAGATTCCAAAGATACCTATATATGCAAAAGCTGATTTCCATCTTCCTGATTTGATTGATTTTGATTTTGGTTTTGGTAATGAATCTGGTGATATAGCTGATATATTATGAAATGCTGGTTCATATTTTCTTAAAAGAGATCTTTGATGATGTAAATTTCGGCCATTTTTTGGACAAGGTTTTGAGGAAGGTAGTAATAACTTGGATATTGATCGATTTGCTTGTCTAGCAAATGATTTACTAAATAACATTATTAATTATAATGATGATATTAATAATATCTTAATCATATAATTGAAGGATTTGCCACTTGATTCGAGGTACCCTTGGTTAAGATTCACTGCAAGAGTATGTTGTATGTACTGTAGCAGTTTGATAAGATAAGATTGGTTCAGCCGTTGGATTCGAGGAGTGGGGATTAATGATCGACTTTACGAAGTGATTTAGTAGGCGGACATAAATGTGGGGTGTATTTTAGAAAGAGGATTTTTACAAGTTAGATTTTATTGTGGTTATATATAATCTTATATTCAATAACTTTATAAGCTGGATAATTCGATAGTAGGGTTGCTGTAGGAATAATTTATAATTTGTATGTAAAGGGGTAATGTAAATGGGTAGGCCATGAATTGATTGAAGAGGTTGTTAGGACTGTGGTGTAACTAACATTACAATGAATCAGTTGAAGAAATTAGAAGGGTGAATATACGTAAGTATATGATTTGATGTTAAAAAGCTATATATATTTTAATCAGATTTATTTACCCACCTATCTACAAGTTACTCTAAAAATATAGACAATTTCAACTATTCTATTATCCGACCTTATTCCTAGCTATAAACTTCGGATTAATTATCTACACCCCAACCCTTAAATGCTCCTCTCGAGAAGCTTTCTCTAGATCTTTAGATTTAAAGTTTCTCCACCATCCAGACCTAACCCTGAAAAATCACTTCGGACATAATAATATTTTACAGTGAAAACTTATACGAGATCTCGTAAATTTGGTAGAGTCAAAATTGGTATATTCAAATCTATTGTAATCACTCAAAAATGGAACAAGCTGAAGAATTATTTAGGCTATGTTCATTTGAAGAAACCCCGATTGAAAAATCTACTTATGTTAAAAAGCTAAGAGCTTGTTTGGATGATTTATCTCCTACAATTACTACTAAAGATATTCAACTTGCCAAAGAATCTGGTGAAGATGTATCAGAAGTAGATGCTGGAGAAACAGGAACTACCCCTTTACACAAGATCTGTGAAAGTTTTAAACTTGAATGGAGTGAAGATGATGCAATTCTTGAAGCTACTCATGGTTTAATTGATAATTTATTCTATTATGGATCAAATTGGATGATGTTGGATGATAATAATGAAACTCCTGGTTGTATAGCTTTAAGAAGAGGATTACCAAAAAGTATATATGATAAATTTGTTTCAGCTGGTATTAGAGCAGAAGTTTTTCTAAGAAAGATGCAAGATATGTTAGTAGATCAAGATGAAGAGGCAGTAGATGATGGAGAGGTAGTTGATCAAGATGGGGGCGAGGAGTTAGTAGATCAAGATGAGGACGAGGAAGCAGTTGATACAGAGGCTATAGTCGATAATGAACTTGATCAAGGTGAAACTATCAACAATCCTAATGAAATCACTCATAACATTGATACTGCTAAAAATCAAGATGCTTATTTAAAATCTAACCTTGAATATACTGATGGAAGATTAATCACAAAAGAATTAAAAGATGGTGTTATGATGGATTGGGAAACTCCTATAATGGAAAAAAGTGCACAATTAATTTGTACTGCTAATGATGATCCAAATGAAAATATTGTTCTTAATGTTGGATTTGGTATGGGTATTATTGATACATTTATTCAATCATATAAACCATCTAAACATTACATCAGCGAAGCACATCCAGATGTTTTAGCAAAATTAAATGCAGATGGATGGTATGAAAAACCAAACGTTATAATTCTAGAAGGAAGATGGCAAGATACATTACCAATATTAATCCAAGAAGGTGTTAATCTAGATGGTATTTATTATGATACATTTTCAGAACATTATAAAGATATGATTGACTTTTATGAATTAGTAGTTAGTTTATTAAAACCTACTGGAGTATTTTCATTTTTTAATGGATTAGGAGCTGATAGACAAATTTGTTATGATGTTTATAGCCAAGTAGTTGAACTAGATGTTCAAGATTATGGAATGCAAGTAGAATATATTCATATAAAAGTAGATAGTGAACAAGATAAAACTTGGGATGGGATAAGACGACAATATTGGACTTTAAAAGAATTTTTACTTCCAAAAATAACTTTTCTTCAAGTTGGTTTATAATAGAAAATATATTTATTTATTTATATAAGATCCGCCGGATTTAGCAATGTTATCCCCGCCGGGATTAACATATACGGCTTAAGCTCAGGGGTAAAAAGCCAAATTTTTTAGGTGGTCTGTGCTTGCCCTTTCTAGAGCAGACTTTAACCCCCAACATACACCCATTATTCGGCCAAACTCGTACAGCCTCGTATTGGTCGTGTATATATTTAGGTGTGAAAAAAATAACGGTGATTTACCCCTGGGAAGTAAGTGCTTACATTTTCGAAGGAGTTTAGTGGCTTTTAAAAGATTAAGTTATTGTATTTATCGGTTGATCTCGTAAATAGTCGTTAATTTAGTGTAATAATATTATTTTGGATATCAGGTGAAAATACAAACTATCGTTGATTACAGTATTTATTGATTATCTTAAGTTCAAACACGCAAAATTAAAATATCGCGTGTTATTTCCAATCTGGCGTGATTTTGGGTGTACACTTGGTATTACTCGAAGTATTATTGATTATATATATAAACAATCATTTCAAGGTTTGCAATAAATTTTGAAATAAAATCTCAATAACCAACCGTATCATTAAAATGGGTCTCATTTCTGATATTCATGAATTAACATTCAAAACTTTATCTCCTTATGTTTCTTGTTTTCTCTCTTTACCTTTATACAAATCAATCCCATTATTCTTTTTCAGTTTAACTATCATTTCTGTCTTTTTAAATGTTGCTAGGCAATTATTATTCAAACATCCAAATCGTGTTCCAGTAGTGTTTTATTGGTTTCCTTGGGTTGGTTCAGCAGTTACTTATGGACAACGTCCTTATGAGTTTTTTAAAGAAAATCAAGAGAAATATGGTGATCATTTCTCATTTGTTCTTTGTGGTCGTGTCATGACTGTTTGTCTTGGTCCAAAAGGTAACGATTTTGTTTTCAATGGAAAATTAGCTGATGTTTCTGCAGAAGAAGCTTATAAACATCTTACTACTCCAGTTTTTGGTGAAGGAGTTGTTTATGATTGTCCAAATGAACGTCTAATGGAACAAAAGAAGTTTGCAAAAGGTGCTTTAACTCGTGATGCTTTCCGTTCTTATGTTCCAAAGATTGCTGGTGAAGTTGTAGATTATATTAATAATAATCCTCATTTCTTAACTGCTGATCATACTATTGACCTTACTGTTACAAATCCAGAATTAACTATTTATACTGCTTCACGTACTCTTATGGGTGATGAAGTTCGTGCAAAATTTGATAAAACAACATCTGAACTCTATTCTGATCTTGATAAAGGATTTAAACCACTTAATTTTGTATTCCCTAATTTACCATTACCTTATTATAAAGCTCGTGACCGTGCTCAACAAAAAATTGCTGGTCAATATCTAGAAGTGGTTACTCGTAGACGTAAAGATAATGATATTCAAGATAGAGATCTTATTGATGCACTTATGAAAACTTCTACTTATAAAGATGGTGTTAAGATGACTGATAAACAAATTGCTAATCTTTGTATTGGAATTCTCATGGGTGGTCAACATACTAGTGCTTCCACTAGTGCTTGGGCAATGTTACATTTAGGACAAAAAACTGAACTTATTGATGAACTTTATAAAGAACAAGAAAGAGTTTGTGGAGTTTCTTCAAATGGAAAATTAAATCCTCTTTCATATGATGATCTTCAAAAGATGCCATTAGTTAATGCAGTTATTAAAGAAACTTTAAGAATTCATGCTCCACTTCATTCTATTTTCCGTAAAGTTATGCGTCCAATGACTATTCCAAATACCAATTATATTGTTCCAACTGGCCATTTCGTTATGGTATCTCCAGGTTATACTCATACAGATGAAAAATATTTCAAGAATGCTACTGAATTCAATCCTCATAGATGGTTGGAACCTACCAATTCCTCTGGTAAAGAAGAAGAAACTGTTGATTATGGCTTTGGTGCTGTTAGTAAAGGTGCTGGTTCACCATACCTTCCATTTGGTGGTGGACGTCATAGATGTATTGGTGAACAATTTGCTTATGTACAATTAGGAACTATTCTTTCAACATTTGTTCGTGAACTTAAATGGACTATACCTGAAGGTAAACTTCCTGAAGTTGATTATGAAAGTATGGTTACGCTTCCAAAGCATCCTGCTAATATAGTATATGCTAAACGATAAAGCAAAGTGATAAAGCAAACCGATAAAAAGTTGTCTTCTTTTTTTATGTAATATTCCTAATAATAGATTAATAGTTAGATCCGTTTAAAGGAGAATAATTAGGCTCTGTCTAACTACTCGTCTAAGTTACCACGAAACATAAATATATAGATACATATAATGATGTTAAGTACGATAGTGACTAAACTCCGCTTAGCCACTATACTCAAAGAAAATTCAAGTGCAAGGTTAATAAATAATGAAAAACTAAGCTATTTTATATACCCTCCTAGCAATCCAGAAACAAAGAACTGCAATTACAAAAAGTAAAAAACAAATGCTCCAAAACCATGTTAAACTCTCAACATCTTGTCCTGGTACTATAACGTTCATTCCCCATAATCCAGTAATTACATTCATTGGAACAACAATTGTACCAAGAACAGTAATTCGTCCAAGAACATCATTCATATCATTGTTCGCTTTTGTCATGTCAATGTTAATCTGGGCAAGGTAGTTTGAATGACTACGAGCTAGTAACTTTTCATAATGATTTAATGATTGAACCATTGTTATAATATGATCCTGAATATCGCCAAGATAAAGTCCAATTTCATTCCTAGGTGCTACTTCCCATTGTTCGTTACATCTTTTTGAAAATCCCTTAATAACATCTGCTTTATTGCCAAGTAACCGAAGAAGAGACATTACTCGTTTACGACATTCTCCAATCTGCCTTAACATATCCCCTTTCTTCTTCCACATTTCATGATTGCTAATGCTAGTAGATCTACTTGAAGCAGATGAAGATTCATCATCTTCGAAATCACTATCATTATCACTACTATCATCTTCAGAATGCATTTTAAGAATTGCTTCTTCAATTAAATTGACATCATCTTCAATTGATTCAATTAATGGAGCAAATCCATCAGTAATATCATCTATAAGAGCATAAGAGATCCAATCAGATGAAACTGTTAAATAATCTCTTAATAATCTTGCTCTCTTTCTTACATTGATAGGATGAGCAGTAGGTGCAAAGTGGAAGGATAAAACTCCTTCATGAAATACGATAATATACATATTAAGAGGCTTTAATTCTGATTGACGATCTTTTCTCCGTTTCTTACTTGAGCTAGATTTAACTGATGAACCACGTCTATTACGTGAATCACTATTGAAAATTTCTGTGTATCCTAATCTGCTTGCTTTAGAACTTGTTATTGAATTAATATTACCATCTGGATCAACAACTGAAGTAGCAGCACGACGGCTACGCTGTTGCTTTTGGAAATTTGTATCAATACTTCGGAAACATACAAGATAATAATTACGGAATAATTCAACTTTTTCTCTTGTTTCACCAAGGAAAATATCTTCAGTAGTTAAAGGGTGAATTCCAAAAGTTTTACTAATAACTTTCATTTCTTCTTCAGTTGGATTTAAAACATCTAACCAAAATGGTGCTGGATCATGATGAGATTGGCTGTTGGAAGCAGTTGCTGGGATTGCACCCGAGCTACCTGCATTAGGTTGTGCATATGTTAAAGGAGGAGATTTTATTGGAGTTGAGGAAAGATCTGGTTGTTTTGGTAATTGTTCTGATTCAGTAGTATTAGTTGTTGTAGTTGTTGTTGGTTCATATGCAGGAGTAACACCACGAGAATCAAATGGTGAACGTGTAGCTACACGAGGTGGAAATAAACTAGCAAATGATTGTCCTGGTTGAAGAAGTCCTGAGATGGTTGGAGAATGGATTGTTGCTTCCATATCCTCACAAAAGTAAGTAAATCTAAAATCTAAAGCAGCTTTTTCATCAAGACCCGGAATATGCCGTTCAGTATGAGGAAAGCTAAGACGATTGCCATAATTTTTTTGCATTGAATTTGGATTAGTTGAATTTGCCCATGGAATAATTCTACGAGGGCGTAATCTTCCTCCAGCAGATTCTGCTTCATTAATAGCGTATCTTCCTCTTTCAGATACTCCACTAGTGAATGGAGAAATAGATCTATCTTCATCTGAAATTGCTAACCCACCCAATTGAAAATCTTCACCTGCAACTGGACGATTTGCTGCTGCTTCAGTAGCAGTTAATTCTTTTAATTCTTCTTCAGCAAATTCAGTAAGAACTGATAAATCAGGCCAAACTTTTGCACCACCAGTAGTAGAATCTGGATGAGGGGAATCAATTGGATAGCAAACATCATCTAAAGAAGAAGCATCAGAACCACGTCTGGAAGATGGTTTTGAATTCAAAGTATCAAGGTCAGAAGGTGGATCAATAAATTGAGTAGACGTACCAACTCTTTGTGAACCAGGAATGAATTCAGTATCTTCATCAATAATTGCATTTTCATCAATATTAATTATATAACTATCTTCGTCATTTTGAGATAAAGAAGCATAATCAGTTGTACGGTTACCAGATTCATTAGTTGTACTATTGTTATTAATTAATGGTAATTGAGACATTGATCTTCTACTACGAACCCATTTATCAACAAGACTAGGTGATTTATTCTTAAGTGGTTTTATAGTAGTTTTATTAATAGCAGTAGTAGTTGATTGAGGATTAGGACTAAATGTAATTGATTTTGATAATTTTTGATTTTGCAATGGGTTAGCTTCATTATTACCAACAGGAACAGTTGATATTCTACTCATTCTACGATAATTACTAGGACTAGAAGCAGCTACTGAAGGTCTATGATCCATTAAATCTGTTGAATCTAAAGAAGAAGTTTCTGCAGTAACTTCAGATAATCTACCAAATGGTCTATTGAATTGAGATGAATTAGCATTTCCGGATGTTTCCCCATATTCATTATACATAGATCCATTATCATCATTATCCAATAATTTCATTGTATCACCAGTTATTTGATAATAACCAAAAGTTTTTGAACTTGTAACAACTGGTGATTGAAGAAGTGGAGATGAAGGACCATCACCAATAGTCGCATCATCCACCAATTCTTGAGGTTTTCTACCATGAGGTTCCAAAGAAGCAATATTACTAAAAGTAGCTCTTCTAATCCGTTTCTTGTTAGGCATTTTGAAATAGGGTGTAATTATATCTAGTTATGTCTTATAATCAAATGTTAATATCAACTAATATAAAAGCCCAATCAATCCTTTTATGTTCCTCTAAAAATATTCATCAAATTTAAATAAAATACCAAGTATAATTTCATACTCTGTGACGTTGTCGTATCCAATTACTTTTTGTTATCTTAAGTTATTTTTTTCTTTTAAATTAACTTGAGTATTTTTATATGCACTTATGTCTTGCACTTTTTATAATCTCTTTATGTCTTCCCGTTTCTACCTCATATTAAACTCAAATGCAAGTTAATTAGCAATTTAGCCTCACAGGTAGTTCGTTTAGCTAGTTAAGTTAGCTTTTGGTGGCAGTTGTAACCGATTTTTCAACAACCAGATAGAGCGCGGTAAGCAAACAACGTGGTACATTGCATCGAGGAAGGAAACTTCTTTGTCTCCGGCGGGGCCATGTTCGGAGATTTGTTGAAATTATAGAGTATACGATACAATAAAAATATATATTTCAATAAAATTACTTAAGGAGTAATTGAAGGATTTCAACATAAGTTTTGTTGAGGAGGTCAAAGTTGGTTATCTCTATCTCTGTGGGCGAATAATATTTAACTTGATCTAAAGGCGCTTTCGACCTCGTGTGAAACATTTCTAACTCCAGTGCTTTGCATTCCCTGCCAAGTAGCAGTTAAATCTCCCCCCTTGCCTTGCCATGCGTTGACTGCTTGTTAATAATCCATATTATAACTTTTAGATCTTTTCTAATCCCTATTTCACCACTACGGTTGGATCTAATTTTGATTGCTATCCATATTCAACAAGGTAAGCTCCATCCCTCGAACTTTAAATAGTTTGTCGATTAACCGTGCATTGATCAATCTAGTTTATGTAATAAACATAAGTCTTTACGTTGATTTTGGAGATAATCTATGTCGATTGTTTTAACGTTAAAGTACGTCATGTAGTTGAAGTAATAAAGTAGAATATTAAATAGGCGCGTAATAAAGCTTAGTTCACGCGTATGTTGGACGGGAGTTGGGTACTAGCAAAAGAAGTAGTGTATCCAACTTCACCTGCTGCTCTGCTCTGTCTTGCCTGGTTAAGTTCAGATATCGTTATGATATTATCAATATTAACTTAGAATTCTCTATATTATGAGAGAGTTGTTATTGGGGTGAATTTTGTTTGTAGTTGGAAATATTTCTCTGGCCTCACTTTAGGTTTCAAGCGATACCCCCCGTCCCTCCGTCTCCCCTCCCCCCACAGTGCCTCCGGCGGCCGGGCTCTGCCCGGACCCGTTGCCGCGCTCCGCGCGGAGGACTAAGGGTGGGATTGTGGTGTTTCGTTCTTTCCGAGCGTAGCGAGGAACTACGGGTCCGGGCAGAGCCCGGCCGCCGGAGGCTTCCGGTTGGTTTTAGTTGTAACTTATTAATTGATACTATACTATAGTTGATATAACAATGGGAAACATTATATATAAAGATCTCTAAGCAGCTTTGAATTGAAAGCTCTCTCTATCTCTCTCGATCTTTCTATGTATATATATAATACAGTACTCAACCGGGTCATACTCTTCAACTACTTACCACCAACCTATCTCGATCTTAACTTTCACTTACCAGTACGGTACACTAACTAACTGAATTCTTAAATATGTAGAAACTATATAATGTTTAATTCGATCACTAGATAAAAATATATCCATCTGTATATAGTTATTCTCATGGCTAATAATCACTTGATGATTCTCCATTGAAATGAGAAAACCTCTACGCAGAACTCATTATACATATACAGTTACCGATAACTAAAATCAGGGTGTTCCCTGCAGGCTAATTTATTCGACTATCGAATAACATCATTCAATGACCTACTACACCTTGGTACAATCTTTTCATCTTACCCTAACCAATCTGTTTACCATGGTATCACTATTATCAATTTTCCCACTCACCACCACTCGCTCGCCCTTCTCTCTACCACTCACTCATCACTCTTCCCACCTCTCTTTGATCGAACGCCTAACCATAATCTCATCCCGTTCCAGCCCAATCTTATCTAAGGTCACAGGGTCACCCATATTTTAATCTCCCAGTGGATACAAACTCTAACGCCGCACACCAGAATATGGGGAGAGGGCTAGGAATTTCCAATAACTCTTAGAAGTTACGATAATTATTGAAAGTTCCCTTTATATATATATCAAGTGATTATTGTTCTGGCAACTAGAATCTATTTAAATTGGGTTAAATTCAATTGATTAAAATTTGAGAAAATTACATCTGTAACATCAAATAGAAATAACTGAAACATAACGATAACTAATTAATACTTGAAAATAATTAAATTTTTATAGACAAAATACTTGTAATAATTGAAATTAAAATAAAAATATATAATTCAACTAAATTCTGCTTCACATTTATTAGAAGAGGAAAGGTCAATTGGGTAATTTTGGTAGATTAGACACATAAACAAGAATTACTTCAAGCACTGTTGTGCATAAATAGATTTTTAAATCAAAATTACGTCTTCACATACATTTTTCAATGATTGAACCAACTAAAATTTCTCTACCAGTATCTGTTAAATTTCCAGTGGTCATTACAGGATTCTTACAAAAGGAACAAACTAATATAGAAAAACATACTCCATTATTGAAGTATAAATATTGGGATTATATCGAAGAACCAATTTTAGATGGAGAAGACGATATAAATGATAATGATAATGATAATGAAAAGGATATTGAGCATGAAACAACTACTTTAAATGGTCATGGTAAACGAGAGAAATCTCTTACTCCAATTGATTCTCGTAGAAAATCAACTACTCCACCTATTAATAATACACGCAAGGTAAGGAAAGAATTCCATTCATCTTTTGAAGCTCCAGTTAAAGGTATACTTGAAGAGTATCTTTTCAATATTGGTGAAAGGGTTGAAAATTCTCATCAACCAATCGTTTCAATATCAGAACCTTGTACCCATTCTGTTCAATATGGTGGGCTATGTGCATTATGTGGTAGTAGTTTAGATGAACAAGATTATACCGAATTTAACAATACTGATCGAGCACCAATTTCAATGTCCCATGATACAAGTGGATTAAAAGTATCTTATAATGAAGCAGAAAGAATTGAAAAGTCTTCGTCAGAAAGATTATTAGATGAAAGAAAATTAATACTTGTTGTGGATCTTGATCAAACAGTTATTCATGCAGCAGTGGATCCTACAATTGGTGAATGGATGAGAGATGAAAAGAATCCAAATCATGCCTCATTAAAAGATGTTGAAACTTTTTGTTTAGAAGAAACATTACCAGTATCACCAAGAATGAGAGGTTCAGATAAAATTCCTCCTCCTCAAACAACAATGTGTTGGTATTATGTTAAATTAAGACCAGGGTTGGATTCATTTTTGAAATCTATGGCTGATATTTATGAAATGCATATTTATACAATGGCAACAAAATCTTATGCTAAAGCAATTGCAAAGATTATAGATCCTAATGGGGTGTATTTTGCTGATAGAATATTATCTCGTGATGATAGTGGAAGTTTATTACAAAAGTCATTAAAACGATTATTTCCTGTTTCAACATCAATGGTAGCAGTAATTGATGATAGGGGTGATGTTTGGAAATGGAGTAATAATCTTATAAAGGTAGTTCCATATAATTTTTTTGTTGGAATAGGTGATATTAATTCAAGTTTTTTACCACAAAGGACTGGTATAATAGAATCATCTATGAAGAGGAGGAAGAGTTTAGAAGCTGCAGCTACAAATGATTTAATTGGGGTTGATAAAAAGGAAGTGAAGGAGGTGGATGAGAAGGAAAAGGGGGAAGTGGAGGAGAAGGAGAAGAAAGAGGAGAAGGAACATCAAAAAGATAATATTGGGAATATCAGCAATAGTACAACCTCTGATTCAAATACTAATGGTGATAATGATAATGATAATATCATCACACCAATGGATATATCAACTACTTCATCACAATCATCTGAAACTAAACCTATACCTGAAGTTGAAATTGAATCTGATACTGGTTCTCAAATTGAACCTGAGCTTGATATTGAACCTGAACCTGAATTATCTCCTGTAGAACAATTAGTTGCCATTGGTGGTGGAGAAGATAATGTAGAATTATTAACTGTTCAAGCATCTGAACGTTCAGCATCTTTAGAAGCACAACAAATTGAACGGCCATTAGCTAAATTACAAAAAGATTTAGAAAGAAAACTACACCATGAAGATCCATCAGATGAAAATCAAGATCGACCAACAACTTCCCAACCTGATTTAATAGATAACAACCAATCAGATCATGTATTAAATGATAATGATAATGAACTACAGCATCTTGAAAATGCCCTGAAAAGAGTTCATTCCAGTTTTTATTCAGAATTTGATTCAAATCCAGGTTCAAATCCTGATCTTTCAGAAATTATTCCTCAGCTTAAAAGTAAAGTATTTGATGGATGTGTATTTTTACTTTCAGGAATTGTTCCGTTGGGTCGTAACTTTGATACTTATGATATAGTTCAATGGGTACGTAGTTTTGGAGCAGTTGTTGTTGCAGATTTAATTGATTCAGTAACTCATGTAATTGCCACTTCAGGTGGAACTTTCAAAGTTCGTATGGCAGCAGGGCATCCAAATATTAAAATTGTATATTCTGATTGGGTTTATGCCTGTATAGCAGCATGGAAGAGAGTACCAGAAAGTGATTATTTAATTGAAGTTATAGACCCAATTCTTCCTGAAGTAACTGATAATCATTGGTTAAAAAATACAACATCAACTCAACCAGAAGAATCCAATGTAGAAAACTTTCATCAATCATTAACCGATGGAAATATTGATTGGGATGAAGCTGATAAAGAATTGGAAGAATTTATGGCATCGGATAATGATGAAGATGATGGTGAAGAAGAAGATGATGATAATGACAATGAAAATGATGATTCTAACGATAATGATAATGAAGATTCGACAATTAATCGTAAGCGAGAAAGATCTACTGAATTATTAGATGAACCATCATCCAAATCTGCCCGTATAGAACAGGAGGATGATGATAGTTACGATGAAGACGAATTTGCAAAGGAACTTGAAAACGACTTAATGTAAAATAAATGTATTTTTAGACTACTCTGAATAGTTTTCGGTGGCCGGGCTCTGCCCGGACCCGTTGGTAAAGTTAGGTATGTGGGAATAGAATTGGATTAGGTCTGTATTGCAATTGTGTATAGATTATTCAATATACTATATTCAATATAGTATATTCAGTAGGATATTCACTATAGCCCCTTTTCACTTTTCGTGTTTATAAGGTTAATAAATAAACTATAATGTAATTTTCATTGTAAACTGCGTTATCAGGGGATAACTTAACGATGCTTGACGGTAACAAACCGGTAATAACCACCCTCTGCAGTACGGTTCATCCAGATTATTCTTATCCTACCATTAGCAACATCATCCCTATATCCGCCATGGTAGATCACCATCGCCATTGTCTCCTCTTATTCATTCCATTCCATAAACCTAGTTTGTTATTGAATTTATTAAACAATCAAGGGGTAATAGAATTATTTTATTGTTATGTCAATTCAAATAGAACAATTGGTGATTTCCTGGTTAGAGCAGGATAGGGTATGTATAACTTGGAGATGTTTTGAAACGAATTGTTGGGGCTAACTGTGTGATTTAGAACGAAACAACACGAAATGAAATAAAAGAATTATCAAAGGCAAATGATAGGCAAGAACTTGAAAAGAGACTCTCAAAGAGTAAGTATTACTACCTTGGTGAAGAGTAATATACTCTCTCAGATTCATAAAGATCTAACAATGTTATAGGAATCGAATTTGGGACCGCTGGGTTAAGGGGTAAAATGGAAGCAGGTTTTAGTAGAATGAATGATCTTACAGTATTACAAGCATCTCAGGGATTAGCTTGTTATGTGAAAAATACTATTCCAAATAGTGAAGGAAAAGGGATTGTAATTGGACATGATCATCGTCATAATTCAAGTAGATTTGCTGAATTGACTGCCTTGGCATTTGTTGGTAAAGGATTTAAAGTTTATAAATTAGGAATGTGTCATACTCCTTTAGTTCCATTTGGAGTGGATGAGCTACAAGCTTCTTGTGGTGTAATGATTACTGCTAGTCATAATCCTGCTCAAGATAATGGTTATAAAGTTTATTGGCAAAATGGTTGTCAAATTATCCCTCCACATGATATTGGCATTGCTAAATCAATTGAAGAACATAGTCAACCATGGTCATGGGATGTATCTTTATTGGAAAATAATGAATTAGTAATTAATCTAGAATCACAATTGGTATCAAAATATTTTTCAAAAATTAATAAAGTATTAGGATTAGCTAAGGTTCGAAGTAGTTCTATGACTTCTTCTCAAATTGATGGTAATATAGATGGAAATGTAAATAGTTTTAAAGATTCTTTACAATTTGTATATACTCCAATGCATGGTGTGGGCCTACCATACCTTCAAGAAGCTGCAAGTCAATTGGGGTTAACAACAAATTCAGTAGTTACAGTTAATGAACAAGCTCAACCTGATGCAGATTTTCCTACCGTCAAATTTCCAAATCCTGAAGAAAAGGGTGCGTTGGATTTAGCTATTCAACTAGCTGACTCAAAAGGTATTTCTATTGTACTAGCAAATGATCCTGATGCTGATAGATTTGCTGTAGCAGTAAAAGATGACAAAATTGGTGAATGGAAGCAATTAACTGGTAATCAAATTGGTGCAATATTTGCTAATTATTGGTATGATAGATGGAATAATAGTAAACATCATAACTCAACTAAAAAACTTTGTATGTTAAATTCTACAGTATCATCACAATTAATGTCTAGTCTAGCTGATAAATATAATTTTCATTATGAAGACACTCTAACTGGATTTAAATGGATTGGTAATAGATCTATTACTCTTGAATATCAAGGTTATGATATTCCATTTGCATATGAAGAAGCACTTGGTTATATGTTCCCTACTGTCCATGATAAAGATGGTATAAGTGCAGCATATGTATTCATTCAAATATTACTTCTTTTAAATTCAAAATCAATTTCATTATTAGATCAATTAGAATCTATATATAAAGGTGTTGGATATTTTGAAGAACATAATTCATATTATATTGTTAATGATCCAGCACAAACGGCAGAAATTTTTGAATATATTAGGAAATATGGTATAACATCAGATAATCAACATTACCCAGAAACAATTGGAAGATTTAAAGTTCAATCCTGGAGAGATTTAACAATTGGATATGATTCTACTACTCCAAATAATATTCCTGTATTACCAGTATCTGAATCATCACAAATGATAACCGTTATACTTCAAAATGATAGTAGTAATGAAGAAACTATACGTTTTACTGCTCGTGGTAGTGGTACTGAACCTAAGCTTAAGGTATATATTGAAGCAAAAAGTACTTCTAAATCCTCTGCTAAAAAGCTTGCTGATGAAGTGTGGAATGTTCTTCAAACTGAATGGTTTCGTCCATCCATTACTGGTCTCATCCCAGTTTAATCTTAACTATTTATTTCTTCTTCTCCCCTCTCCCTATTGGGTTTCCAGGCTCTGCCTGGACGGACCCAACCTTAAGTTTTTTAGTAGTTTACACATTTCCGGCGGAGTAAGCCCCCTCGGAGGAAACCTCCTCCACCCCTATTGTGTAATATTCATTTATAGTAGCCGCCGTTATAAGCCGTTATAATGGCGTGAGATGATCATACTTGTGTATGCATTCAGAAACAATCGGCCGGTTAAATCAAGTTACCGTACTCCTCTGACTCCTCCTTATCAGTATTGTTAATGCTGTCTCACAATTATCATACGTAAGGGGAGGTTTTTATTAAGAGTAAGTTATATATTCAGTAGGTTACTAGTATCAATAATTGAGCAAGTTATCTACAAACATATTGTATAAAAATCACAGTAAACCAAGCAGATAAGGAAGTATAAGTATCGTTATACCTCACTAACAGTACCGCTTCCTATCCCACGTGTAAGAGATGCAGGGAGCTAATTTTCCTTGCGGCGTTTAATATTGGCGTTTCGGTGCTGCCAAAAAATCTAGGGTCTTAAAGGTGGTATGTAGATCTATACATTACTCGAAGATCTGGTTATTTGTTCTTAATCACGAACTTGAAATCTTTTTTCCCAAAGACGTAAATATCAAAGACCTATTTGATTTGCAATATTAAGTTCGACGAAGTTGAAGTTCCTCGGTACTGTTTATAGAATATAATACCATTACATACTTGGATTGCTCTCTCGGTTAACTAAGATCAAAAGAAGGAAAGTGCTAAAAAAAAAAAAGTAAGACGACATCGCATTGAAAAAACGTTGGTTTTCCGGAATATTGGGATTAACTTTTAAATCTGTTAAACTGGCTTATTATTTGTTTTTTAGATTTCATATCGTAATTTTAACTAAGAAATACTCGACATAATTGTAAAAGTATATTCTGAAAACATTATAATCAGTGGTAGATACTTTCATAGGTTATCATCAAATCATGTCATTACCAAGATTTGAACCAAAGTTAGAGTAAGTAAACCATTCCACCTCATGCTAATACAATAACTAACTTCATTACAGCCATCGTCACCATCATAACCATGGAGAACATATTTATAAAGAAAAGGTAGATTCCGATAGATTTCAACCAAGATCAAATAAAAAGTTATTCAAATATGGTTGGCTTAGTTGGTTAAATCCTAATTCCCCAACAGGAAGAAAATTTAAAGAATATCGCAAATTTATTGCTGCTATATTATCATTTTTTATTTTATTAAAAGTACTCCTAACAGCAAGTTTACCTATTTCAAATAATTCTTCACAATTAAATATTCATTATTATGATTTAAATCTATACAAGGGACATGCTAATGGTAAAGAAACTCAAGATAAGTTATTAATGTGCATTCCTTTAAGAAATGCTGCACCAGTTCTACCAATGATGTTTTCTCATTTAAGAAATTTAACTTATCCACATCATTTAATTGATATTGCATTTTTAGTATCTGATTCTGATGATAATACATTAGAAAATTTAAAGAAGGGTATTAATCAATTAGATGGTTTAGCAAGTAGTAAAAATTTAGAAGCTTTCAATGAAATATCAATTTTTGAAAAAGATTTTGGTGCAGTTATTGGTCAAGGATTTGATGATCGTCATGGAGTAAAAGTTCAAGGGGTTCGTAGGAAATTAATGGGTAAAGCAAGAAATTGGTTATTATCTTCTGCTTTAAAACCAGATCATAGTTGGGTTTATTGGAGAGATGCTGATATTGAAACTTCCCCTCCAACTATTATTGAAGATTTAATGAAGCATGGTAGAGATGTAATTGTACCAAATGTTTGGAGACCATTACCAGAATGGTTGGGTGGTGAACAGCCATATGATCTTAATTCATGGCAAGAAAGTGATGCTGCTTTAGATTTAGCTAAAGGATTAGGTGAAGATGAAGTTATTGTTGAAGGTTATGCTGAATATCCAACTTGGAGACCTCATTTAGCATATTTCAGAAGTGCTGATGGTGATGTAGATGAGTTGATTGATTTAGATGGTATTGGTGGGGTTTCAATTTTAGCAAGAGCAAAAGTATTTAGACAAGGTTCAAATTTCCCCGGGTTTGCATTTGAAAATCATGCTGAAACTGAAGGTTTTGGTAAAATGTCCCGAAAAATGGGTTTTACCGTAAGTGGGTTGGTTCATTATACTGTATGGCATCAATATGAACCAAGTGAAGATGATCTTAAGCATATGAAAGAAATAGAAGAAACTGCTGAAAAAACTGCATCAACAATTTCTAAATGATATGATATAGTTTTATAAGAACATAGAGGAAAATTTATTTATGATAGAGAATTTTAGTTTGTTATAAGATAGGCCGGGCTCTGCCCTGATCCTATTAGAAATGTTAAATATAGTTTGTTTCCACTTGGAGCAGTTGGAAACTTTCCCATGGGTAGATTGAAATCTCCATAAACATATATGATTGCCAAATAAAAAATAAAAAATGATTCGACCCAGGATCGAACTGGGGACGTTCTGCGTGTTAAGCAGATGCCATAACCAACTAGACCATCGAACCCTTGATGGAGTTTCAAGAAGATCAATTACTATTACAGTTCAAAATGTTAAAAATTCTAGTAACCCTAACCCTGCACGAAACCTCAATCTGCTTCAATGTTCGTATTACAAACGTTCCCTCAACTACTATGTAGAACAATCTCCGAATAAAGAGCATATTTGCAATGGTAAATTTACTCACTATAAAGAAAAGGTATGTACGGGCGCTTATGTCGAAAGCTAAACGTAGATCGATTCATGCTTAGAAGGTTAACTAACCAATAATTATTGAGAGCACTCCAAAATTGTCATATTTACATAGCAAATACTAACATGGAGTATATATAGTTTACAGCACGATCAACTTTTCAACAAAACTTAATTTCATTAGATAAACTCATTAAAGTAGTCCATTGAATCACGCTTATAGATAAAGTTCTGGATTATGTACTTAAATGAAGATATAGAATACCTACCACAATTACTGCTCTATTACAAAGAAATACAAATTCTATATAGGGAAATTTCTCATTATCTCTCAGGTAATCTATAAATCAATTCTAAAGTCTAGAAGGTACTAGGGACCATTTCTACTATTTAAATAGAAGGGACTTACAATTAAGTGAATCTCTCTTCCTTACCATGGACTGTTAAGTACGTTTTCTTTCGAATATATAAATACATAAATAATAAATACTTCCTTAATAATAAAATAAACAATCAACCTAGTGCAGTTTCATCCTTAGTACAAAATATGATGTTTGGATAATCACTGTAATACACCCTTGAGTAATCTCCTCTCATTCTTTATGGGGAGTAGCATGGTTTACTAATGGAAAGCCAAATGCATGAACAACAATTATAAACTTTCAAATCATAGATATTCAATATCCCACAACTACCAAATCGGGCGTCGGTTCAGTAAATTCATATCAATAAACAGCAATGCCCAGTATTCCTGAAATCCACCATATACTTATATCAACATTTCGAATCTTAAATACAAATTAGCATACTTCGTTTTATATTATTCATACCGCTGGTCTATATCTATTACATACACAATCACCAAACCTGCCACATTTCGGACAATTAACTTGTATCCCTTCTACGCTTACTAAACTCTACATCATAAATTTCTCTTCTGAAAGTTCTTTTACGATTAGCAAATTCTAAACCATTGTCGCTTTCTCTTCTTATATTATTATTCATTGGGCACATGGATGAAATATGGTTTAACTCATGACAGGTAAAGCATCTACCCTCCCTTATATACTGCTGACGTTGAGTAAAATTTAGATTTCTAGCTGATGATGGTGGTGATAGTTGCTTTCTTTCCTTATATACACGGGTTGATGGACTAATTGACCGTGAACGATCACTGTGCATTCCATTCAAGTTGTTGTAAGCAGGTTTTTCTCCTTTTTCATAAGCTAATGCAATTTCCAAAGCATTCTGAAAGCTAAGTGGATCAAAGGAATATTGTGATTCAAGTTCAACTTTATACTTTAATTCATGCTTTAGACCACGTATAAAACGAGCAGCTACAGTTCTATCTGATATGTCAACCAAATGGCCTGCTTGAAGTTGCAATTCTTTAAATCTATCGGCGTAATCCCTAACGCTTCCAGTTTGAGAAATAGAGAGATAAGCACTTCTAATTTCAATTTCCTTCTTTGTTACGCCAAGTGATTTGGTAGCCATTGGAGGTGAAAGTGGATTTGAAATTGTTTGATCTGATGGTGGGTTGGATTGAGTTACCTGCTGATCTTCCAGATTAATTGGTTGCTCAAGTACTACATTGTCATTTACTTGTATATCATTATCAGGTGATAAATGTTTTTCAGAAGATTGTTGAGGTTGGTTTTGAATAAGTGAAGTCCTAGGTACTTCATTCTGTTGGATATTATTTTGATCAACTTGAATTGAATTATTAGTATTCTCTTCAATATTGTTGTTGTTTTGTTTTAATTGATTGCTTGATTTCTCGATTGTACTATTATCATTGAAAGATTCATCAAAGTTTTCACTATCAAGTCCATCAATCTCATATTCTGAAGTATCTAAACTATTGGAATCAGCTTCATAATAATCACCATCATCACCGTCATAACCATCATCACCGTCATAACCATCATCACCATCATCACCATCATCACCATCATCACCATCACCATCATCATAACTATCACCATGATCATCGTAATTTATATTATCTTCATCATTATCTTCATCATTATCTTCATCATTATCATTATCATTATACTCTGAATTAGTTGTACCTGCGCCTTCTCTAATTCCATCAATATCACTTTCTTTCCCTTGACTATTTTCTGGTTTATTCACATGAAGTCTTGCATCTACCGCCCTTTCTTCCTTTTCTTTCTCCTCTAATTCTTTATTTAATCTCTTATTCTCTAATTCCTCCATCTTCTTCATCTCTATTATCCTTGACTCTTCTAATTCTTTATCATGAAAATCCTTATTTGGATAATATATTTTCCTTAAATTATCCTTTATTTCTTCCCATTTAAGACTCTTCTGACTGGATTGATTGAACCAATATCTTGCTCCACCATCTAATAAATATTCTGCATATGAAGCTTTATCGTGTTCGTTGAATAATCCAAATACTTTAAATCTAGTATCTAAATCATTTATCCATATTTCGAGAGCATCTATATCACCATTGCCGGAATATGTCGTCGGTCCACCAAACTGAAGGTTACAGTTTATCATTCCAACCTCAGCTATTATAATTCTATTAAGGTTGAATAATTGAGGATATAGAAGTAGTCAAATCTGATTTCAAATTTAGTTTATCTGATATGAGGTTTCATGGATCTCACGTTATGCAGATGCACTAACGTGAAGTTGAATATTGCCTAATTGAGATGAAACGGTGCGGTTTAGAAGGAGTCTTGCAAAGTGATAATGCAGCAGTTAATTACGATCAATCTCTTGAAAATGGCAAAGTCATGTGATTGACCTGAATTTACTTCATCATGTGACATAAGAATTCTATTGTTTGGTAAATATGACATATCGTCAGCGTCAGGCTTATAGGAAGTATTCTTGTGATAATTAATAATAATATTTGTATAAGGTGCTAGAAGGAGGTTATTATTCGGTCTCTATTTTTTTATGTTCTTTCTACATATGGTATACTATGTAATATTCTAAGAGTTTGTGTCAGTGAATCAACACTATCGATCCAGGGAAGAAATTAATAAACTGTTTTAACATTAATTACGTTATTCCGTTAAACCCAGTTAGGTTATACTTATCTGGGTCAATTGATTCTCTGCAATATAGCGCATAATTAACTATATAAGATTGAAGAAGAGATATGTATGAAGATTAAATGACCACTGATTGATAAGATTGAGAAGATTGATAAGCGGAGAAGAATGATCGCCGATGAGCATGATAAGATAAGGCAGTCAAAGATAAGATAGAATAAGATAAGGTAATCTAATATAAGATAGAATCAGCATATGAGGATCAAGAACATGGATATATGGATGAAACATTACCTGACTTGCTGCACTTAAGAGATGGCTGATTATATGCACTCTCTCTATAGTTAATAACAGTATTTCATTAATTCATTCAACTAGTTCCGTCGCAAATCAAGTTAAACACCTATTCCACTGAAATCTGAAAGATTAATTTCTATGTTATCCCAGAATTAAAATGATATCTTCACCAATCACGCACCTTCGCTCTTATTCAGGTTATCTGTAGATTTCAAAGCACTTAATAATATTACAATCAAAAACAAATTCTCATCGCCGCGTATTCGAGAGTTATTATATTAATTACATGGTTCTAAGTACTTCTTCAAGTTGGACTTGATGGCTGTGCTGGTTCACCAAATCCTCATCAAACCAGACGATTGTGAAAGATCAGCATTCAGTAATAATTAAAATTAAAGTTCAATATGAATTGAACTAGATGATATATATTCAAATAGCGATAACTATAGAACATTTTAGATAAGAATTTACTGTAATTATATAATCAATATACTCTAATGTACTTAATTTTGTGAATTGAACTTAGATGATTCACATAAGATCAACATTGTACTTAAGTTAAATTTAACCGTAACGTTAGAGTTTGAATCAAATTGCAGATTCTTTCACGATTATCATCAAAAATTATAAAGGATTGAAGCAATATTAATAAGAGATTGATAATCAGATCATGTTTTTACGATGGTACTTTATAGTAGCTGTAGCTGCTACCAATCTAATCTTAAAATGGTGATTTCTTGGTCTTGGTGATAACCTTTGAATAGAGAGATTTATTTCAACATATGTTGTAGCTTACCTTCCAGCTCGAATTTGATCGTAATCTGACGGTGAAGATACTCTCATGAATGCATTGACATTATGACATCATGAAAAACTGCAACTACATGCGGATTTTTGATCTTGAACGTAAAAATGAAGAAGAAAGTTCAATGAAAGAACATTCTTAGAATAATCTTGCTTTCAAAGCAAAAGAAAAAAATTGATTCGACCCAGGATCGAACTGGGGACGTTCTGCGTGTTAAGCAGATGCCATAACCAACTAGACCATCGAACCATTGCTTTTCTTTTTCTAAACATAGATAATAATTCAATATAAAATATCCAACCCTAACCACAACCCTACCCCAGATATATCTGTAAGGGTGATGACAGCGGAAGAACGAACTAATATCTACCACAAATAACTGATAAATAAGGTTAAATAAATCTAATTGGATCTAATAAGTACTTATATGCTTATCTGATTATATATATAAAGACAATTAATTGATTGAAAACAAAGCACCTAACACTACGCCTTCAATTGCCCTTATATATATCACTGTTACACTTTTTCAGATCGATAATATTTTACCAGATCTAGAGAGCAACATCGATATTTCCATCATAATTTCTTGATATATACTTATCTCTCTCCACCATGAACCACCAATGTTTCTAAAAGTATCATTATTGTAAAGGAAATTACTATTTCCCCCACAACAAATGTATTATACTACAATCGTTCTAATAGAGAAGCCCCGACCTTACCAATCTGATTTGAATATCGTGATTCAAAAACGAAAGGCATTTTTTCTACTAAATATTTAACGGTTAGTTCCGTTGGATAATTCATTTTATCAATTAGAATTATAGCAATTCGATCCTTTAAATACCGCGAACAAGTAATGAAGCAGTAACCACTCTTCTAAGTTCTATCTATGTATATATACTTCATATTTTGTCCTGATTGTTTATATATATAAATAAGGTATTTAAATAATATAAAGAATTAAAAATAAATTAATGGGATGATTGATACTATTCTTTCTACCGGATTGTGTACTTACATCGAGCATATACACTTCCAGATATGTCTTCCGCTCATAGTACACCGTTTATTTAATTATAAATTATATATGAATATATAGAGATATATATTGCAATGATCCATTTAAAATCCTCTATAGTAACCTATAAGCAGTAGCGGACGCTAGAATTATCAGCAGAGATGAAAGAAGGACACTCTTACGTTTTTCAGCTTCTAACTTATTACCATTCTCCCAATGATAAATCTGATCACTATATCTTGGTCTGACAGCTCTCCACCAATATGTGATCTGGCTCCAGGGATATAAAGCAATATTGCTTCCATCTTTTACATACCATGAAACACAACCACCAGTAAGTTGAATACTACGGGAACTTTTTTCTCTAACTTCTTCTTTCCACCTTCCATACGCTTCATGCTTAACATCAACACTTGACGCTGAACCACGAATAATATACCCTGCTACCTTTTCAATAAAAGTTAAAGTATTCTCAATCTGAAGAATTACTGAAGTATGGCCAGTAACAGAATTAGGTCCCATGAGATAGAATAAATTTGGATATCCAGGTATTTGACTAACATTGTAAGCGGAGATACCTGTTCTATTCCAATATTCAGTAAGATTTTCACTCTTATTTATTCCATAAATTGGAACATTAGTATTAGAACCGGCACTACTAAATCCAGTAGCAGCAATGATTACATCAGCATGATAACTCTTTCCAGATTTGGTATGAACATGGTGTTCAGAAACCGAAACAATAGGATCATCAGAAAGAAGAATTTTTTCATTATGCAATGACTTCAAATATCCATCATCAAAAATACGCCTTTTACAACCAATCTTGAAATCAGGAATAAGTAAATCGTGATACTTTTCTGGTGAAGTTGTTTTAACATACTTTGTTGCTAGTTTGGTTTGAAAATCTCGTACTTTAGTTGCTAAATAACCAGTGTCATTGAACAATGGAAAATTAGATTCAAAAAGCCAAAATGCTAATATTCTTGATATTCTTACACCAATCAAGTTGTTAATAATCCATCTCAATGTTTGAGGAGAAAGTCCACCAGGATTTGGTTGGGGTAAGAGCCAATGCTTACCTCTAATAAATTGAGATACTGATTTAGCATCATTAACAATTGCAGGTACAATTTGAGCAGCACTACAACCATTTCCAATAACAACTACATCTTTATCTTTAAGATCAGTTGTTGGATCCCACCTTCCAGAATGTGCATATAACCCTTTAAACACCCTCTTTTCTGAATCTCTTTCAATACCAGGAATTGATGGATAAACTGGATCCACAAGACCACCTCTTCCACTAAGAACTAACTTGGATCTATGAGTAATTGTATTGCCATCTTTTTGTTCAATAGATGCAACCCATTCTTCCTTTTCTGTATCCCAATCAAGTTTGGAAACACGAGCATTGAAAGTTGCATATTTTTTCAATCCTCTCTTTTCAACTACCTCATCAACATATTTCAAAATCTCTTCTTGGGGAGGAAAGAATTTGGACCAAGTTTTATTCGGTTCCGTCTGAAGATAGTTAGTTCCTGTTTCTCAGTCCCTGCATGAACTTAGCTAACATGCAGATCGAGAACCCCCACCCAAATTTACACTCAAAATTAAACACGCAATTTAAACACTTACCGAAAGAGAATAAAAAAATGCAGGAATATCTACTCCACAACCAGGGTATCTATTTGACCACCAAGTTCCTCCAAAACTTCCATTCAATTCGTAAATATGAAAGTCATGAGTTTGAAATTTATCAATTAATCGGACAGCAGATGCTATTCCAGAGAACCCCCCGCCAATTATGAGTACTTTTGAATATCGTTCGGTCATAGTTCAATCACCAGTTGTTACTTAACGATGAATTCAAAATTAATGGAGAATTCGCAGTATATTATACAATATTGAAGTGCGGGGAAAGGTGCATTAATTAACATGGGAAATCTACAGTTGTATAAATTGATCGACGTCAGGAGATGACTGCGGAGAACAAACCACCTAAAGAACTAGGTTAACCAACGATAATTGAATTGCAAACAAAGAATAATTAAGAGTAAGTAATGTCTTTCGAAACTTAATTTCGGGCAAATGGAGTTCGGGTTTCGGAATAATCTTATCGTTTGTCAAGCAGGTTGTTTTGAAAAGTTAAAATGGTATAACAATAACCAACCGGAATTGAAATCGGAATAAATTTACCTACTTTCAACATTAACCATCTCCTTAGTTAGATTCCCCCACTTTTGGCACCAGAAGGGTTAACGGTCTTTATGTTGATAGGATTTAAACCAAAAGCAGCTAGTTTGCGATTGCGATAACGTTCTTATCGACCTGCATGTTGCAGCACCCCGCATTTTTCTGCATATCATGAACTTAAAAAACACGGTCCGAATTTTATCCGTGCTAACATCGATCGATCAAAGCACGGATTCTGTAACCCTTGGCGTATTTTAAGACCGAGATGTGGGGTTTAAAGCTTAATTGTATACCCGGCTGACCCCTGCCAAATTCTCTTAACTCAATCGATAGTTGGCAAGGTGGACGTGAAATAAATTTCAAGAAATGTATTCAATCTTTCTCTTTTATTCCTAAACTATAGTAAAAGATGACTTCAATTTCAGATAAAATTGCTCTAATTCTGTTTTTTTGTCGAGCTGGTAAGTAATAATGCAAGATTGTTTTACATCTGCCTAACACTATTAGTTCCCCTCGTTTTTACCACTGTTATCAAGTATTTCACGGTTGGTACAAATCATAAAGGAAAGTTAGACAAGGTAATAACATTAGCTATTACTCATTTAATGACTTCCCATTTATCAATTGACCAAACAAGGTAAGATTTTGTTGTCTTTCTCAAGTAACTTAACTTCTAACGCGCTATAGAGCACTTTTACCAATCATTCCGGCAGAAAAATTATTAAGATCTCTTTCAGTTAAAGCAGAAGGATTAAACAATTACAATAAACCATTCCGTGCTACAAAGGCTCGTTGGATTGTTGAAGCTGAAGATAGGCAACCAGAAGATCCCGTTTTTATATACTATCATGGAGGTGGTTATTGCTTACCATTAACAGCAAATCATGTAAAATTTCTAATTTACTTGGCACAGAGGTTAAATAATCCAAGATTTTCTATCTTAGTTCTTGATTACAGTTTATCACCAGAGGTACCATATCCTGAACCAATTAAGGAAGCTGCTGCTATTTACATTGATTTGGTAGATAAAGAAAACTGTAAAAAGATTATTCTTGCTGGTGATTCTGCTGGTGGTAACCTTTCTATTGTTTTAAGTGCTCATTTAAAGTATCATCATCCAGATATTCCTTTACCTAAAACTTATGTACAGCCATTTGCTGAAGTACTAATCTCCCCTTGGGTAAATCTATTTCCTGAACGTACTGGTTCTTATGTTAAAAATTTTAAATCGGATATTTTGGGTCCAGCTGTTGGTGATTGGGCTGAAGGTTATTGTTCAGATGAGAAATATAAGAATACTCCTTGGGTTAGTCCTGTTAAAAGTTTACCAAGTTACTGGCAAGGTGTATTCCCAAAGAATATGTTAGTAACATGTGGTCAGTATGAAATTCTTGAAGATGATATAGTGAAGTTTGTTAAAATAGCGGGTCTTCCTGATATTTATTATGAAAAAGATGGATGTCATAATTCATTATTTTCAGAGAAAGATTCTAAGGATCATGTTCTACTCTTTGAAATTGTTAGGTTTCTTAGAGCAGCGCTTAATGAGACCGATGAAGAGGTATCAGTACAACCAACTGTAATTAAAGAGGGTACTTTAGCAGAAGGAAGTTCTGAAACATCATCTTTATCTCATCACTCAACATATGCAAACAAACTATAAATATATAAAGTAAAATATATGTTATTGTGATTGCCGAGATAGTGCTACTATTCACGATATGAAGTAGTTATATATTAAATACAGAAGTTTAACTAGAAAGAAAGGAATCGGGTTGGGTTGAACCGTATAATGAGAATAAGGTTTGCACTAGCGGACATATGATAATGCTCAGGTGATGTCCTTATAAACACTAATTTTTCCAGTAAATAGAAAAATTGAATGTAGTGAACAATTGTTGTGCAAGTAAACCTAGTTTAGAATAACTGCTGTTTATTTAAGTATATTTATCTTTTAGATACTCTGAACTTTTGACTATAGCTTATATGCAGGTAGTAGAACGGTTCTTTATCAATAGATAATCAATTGTTATAATTTATTCAGCTAATTAAATTAGAACAAACGTAACAGATAATGGGAAACTGGTTAGTAAGTTAGTAGTAAGTTATTAGTGTCAATTAAGCATATGAGATAAACACCATAGTAAGAGTGAGTACGGCCAAATCATCAAAGAAACATCTCTTTGAATTAGTAATCTAATACGGTTAATCGGTCAATGTTTAAATTGGACATTATATTATATATTATATCTGATTATTCAGTTATAGTAGTAGTAAGTTTATATAAAACCCACCTCCGGGGTAAAGATTAAGGTTATTGATAGCAAGATTTTGATAAGGGATTGCGTGGAGAAGTAAGGGGGGAGGGGGTGTTGTTTTTGAGTAAGTCATCATTATTTATGTATATTTTTCAAGAACAGATATTTAACACTCCGTGGTAAGGAGATTCACTGAATTGCTATTCCTCCTCATTTGAATAGTATCATGATGTCTAGTATACTCGAGACTTGATATAGGGGCTAATTACGCGGAAACCTAACCCTGATATATTACTCTTATTGTTAACCAAAATGAAATTTTTAAACAGGGCACTATGGCCGAGTGGTTAAGGCGAAAGATTAGAAATCTTTTGGGATTTTCCCGCGCAGGTTCAAATCCTGCTGGTGTCGTCATTTTTTTCCCAATCAAACTCAGTGTCAATTCCCTTTTTATTTTTGTTTCATAGATATAGTAATTTTTGTTTCCTAAATCTTCAATCCTAAAGCGGCTATTTCCCATAAATTATACTACACCTTATCCCTATCACGTGATCACTTTTAATAACGCTACCAATTCATAGCGTTCAACTTAAGCGAATTAAATAGCTCCATTCGGCACGTGCTATATAAGGTAGTGAACACTATTAACCTTCAACAGCTAATCTCCTGTTTAGCGATAACCGCAAAACGGGTTCAACTTAACTTAACCCAACAAGAAAATAAGAATTTTTTAAGTTATGCATAAAATAATCTAATCGTTAACAACTAGCCTATCTGGGCAATTGCTCGCGTTTGATAAGGATTTTCAGCCACAATGGACCGCTTCCGACAAAAATCTTTGACGGCATGGTAATAGCATGCAAACCACAGTTATTCCACTTACAGAAGGTTGCACGAAGCTCTTGGCCGATCGGTGCTGATTGAGGTCATATATTGTGTGATCATCCGAAAATTATCGACAAAAGGTTGCTTGATAAGACGGAAAGGTTTATGATTTTGTTAGGAGAAAAGAAGAGTTTAGAGAGTCCATAGTATAATCCACTCTCACGCTTTCTTTTCATATCCTTGTTTTCTATATACATATATATACATAATTTTAAAAAAAATTAATGAAAAATAGTCTCACGTATGCTGTTGATGAAACTCCACTAACGTGACATCCGTGCTTAGCGCCGTAAATGTCTTAATAATGAATATCCCGCTTAGAATCACTCCGTTCTATCAAACCGTCTCTTACCTTATTCGTGGCTTTTGACATAACGTTAACTCATCGCTTCACCTCTTCGGAACCTAAGACTTTAACTTTTAAGAGAACCTTAATTCTTCTCTCTTTAGAGTTGTTCCGCAATGACTGCAGATCTTCTGAAAATCATCTCCTTGTTAAGTAATTTTCACTGCAAAGAATATGCAAATTTTTAACATATTAGAGCATGTGAAAGTGTCTAGCAACGAATTATAGCTAATGTTCCCTGAAGAATCATCCCGTACATCCCCCAACGGCTCTCCATCTTCTGATTAGGTATGTTTCAGGTTTATAAGTTAGTTTTAGACTCTTTATTAAAAAAAAAATTTTCTTTATAGAAATCATTCTTTTCATCTGGAAGCATCGTTTTGTTTTAGAAATAAGTTTTTTTGTATAAACTATTATTTCAAACACTTTTTTTAATATACTATTAAGATTTAACTAAATTCATTCATTATATACCTATATAGAAAATATTTTAAAAAGTTCCAAAATTAAAAGACATCTTCATCATGTCTTCTGCAGAAAAATTCACAACTCCATCTGAGTTACCAGATGTTATTGAAATCCCAAGAACTTCATCAGATAATTCAGTTAGTTTAATTGATGCTTCTGAATTCGCTGAATTAAATAATGCTGATAAGCACTTAGCTGAGATGGGTTATAAACCGGTCCTTAAAAGAGAATTCTCTATGTTTTCAGCATTTTCATTTGCAGTATCAATTTCTGGTCTTTTTGCTACTGTTGCTACAACTTTCTCTTATCCTTTAATAGCTGGTGGTGCTGCATCTGTTATTTGGTGTTGGATTATTTCTGGTCTTGGTTGTATGTGTATTTCATTATCAGTTGCTGAACTTGTTTCTGCTTATCCAACTGCAGGTGGTATGTATTTTACTTGTAGTTATGTTGCTCCTAAAAAGTATGTAGCTGTTATTAGTTGGATGGTAGGTTGGTTAAATTTCCTTGGTCAAATTGCTGGTATTGCATCTTCAGATTATGGTGCTGCACAACTTTTATTAGCAGCTGTTTCAATGGGATCAGATTTCACTTATGTTCCAACTCAAGGCCATACCGTTGGTGTAATGGCCGCTATTCTTGTATTTCATGGAGCTATTAATTCTATGTCCACCAAGTTTTTAGAAAAAATTACCAATACTTATGTTATTTTCCATATTGGTGTATTGGTTTCAGGTTGTATTGCTCTTTTGGTTATGCAAGATGATAAACATGATGCAAAGTATGTCTTCACTAATGTTGAATCAACTTCTGGTTGGACTCCTATTGGATTCTCCTTTTTATTTGGTTTCTTATCAGTTTCTTGGAGTATGACCGATTCTGATGCTACTGCTCATGTTTGTGAAGAAATGACCGAACCAGAAAAGAAGGCACCATGGGCTATTACTTATGCATTATCATTTACTTATATTGTTGGAATATTATTTAATATTGTTTTAGTTTTCTGTATGGGAGATCCAAATGAAATTCTTGCATCACCAGTTGCTCAACCAGTTGCACAAATATTTTATAATGTACTTGGTAAGAAGGGAGGTATTTTCTACACCGTTGCAGCATTTCTTATCATGAACTTTGTTGCAATTACTGCTATTCATGCTTGTTCACGTACTGTTTGGGCATTTGCTCGTGATCAAATGTTACCATTTTCAAGGGTTTGGTATAGTGTAAATAAGTATACTGGGGTACCAGTTAATGCAGTTTGGCTTACAGTTATTGCATGTATTTTAATCAACCTCATTGCTTTAGGAAGTTATACAACAATTGCTGCTATTTTCAATATCTGCGCAATTTGCATCGATTGGTCTTATTGTGTTCCAATCCTTCTCAAAATGTATGGTGGTAAGTTCAAACCAGGTCCTTGGAATTTAGGAAAATTTAGTTTTTTTGTTAATGCATGGGCAGTTCTTTGGACATTGTTTGTATCAATTATTTTCATTCTTCCAACCACTATGCCAGTTACTGCTCAAGATATGAATTATGCTATTGTATTCTTTGTAGGAATTGGTGTTTTTGCCGCAATTTATTGGTTTATTTCTGGAAGAAAGTATTATACTGGACCAAGAAAGAATACTGAAGTTGTAAACGGACATGAAGAGCATGAACATACTAAGGCAGAGTAAATTAGTGCTTGTTCTTGAATATTAAAAATTTGCATTTTGTTTTATATAATTAAAGAGGTCAAAATAGCTGAAAATAGGTAAAAATGTATAAATGTAGTAGGTTTATTTTAGTAAGGTTTGTAGTTTTATGTTTATATTTAATGCTATATACGCTAGTTTACAAAGGTTTTCTCCGTATTTAAATGGAATTTGGACCGCTGTAGGGTCATTTATTCTACATATTTCGAGGTTCATGGTGAACGATCATATTGGGTTATCTGATGTCGGCGTCGTATATGTGGCTAGAGTTTATTGTTTCCATCAGTTAAGTAAGCTAAGACAATGTAATTGACGATTCAATGCTCGTGAAGATGAAATGGAAATGGGATTCCTATTGATTAGATTGATATTGACTGATAACCTACATTTGCAAGTTTCGTAAGAATTGGCCCGGGGATCACGAATATGCTGGATGCGGAGGATAAAAGAAAAAGATAAGCTTGTAAGGAGGATTCCGTATAACACTAATACAATACCGGTCCCATAAGAAAACAAGAGTTATTTCACATAATTAACATATAGACATATATATTTTAATCTTCTATTGCATATATGACACTTACTCATTTAATCCGCTACTCAACCTGACTTTGAACGACCAAACTCTGTTCGGACCCGTTCTCATATCATTAACAACGAAAAAAGGAATCATCAAATCATCATATATTCAAAGGAGTACAAATAAATAATAACGTATAAAGTTTAGCGTCTAGGACCCTGTGGCCATTGTTCACTACCTTCATCAGCAGGATAATATCCTTTATATGTTGTATTTTTTGGAAAATTACCAGCTAAATCTAAACTTGAAGTGCTATAACTATCATAATCATCACCAAATGGATTTACATCACCCTTTCGTGAAAGTCTAGCTTGTGGGAATAATTCTGATTGGTTATAGGATTGGTTATATGGAAGCGATGCTTTTGATGCGCTCATATCAGAAGGGGAGGCTGATTCTCCTCTTTCAGTATCAAATAACTGACTACCACGTGCTTCATCATAGCCATCTCTAGCTGTTACTCCTAATGCATCTAATTCTGTTCCTCTCTTCTTTTCATTTCCTCTAGCATCCTTCATAAATGATTCACGATCATCTCTCATTGGTTGATATCTTAAATCAGGATTTTTAGCTACAATTGCCCATACACATGAAACGATAATCATTATCAATAAAATAAGTGAAAATGCTGCATTAAGAACAAAAAATACAACTGCCATAATTGAACTTACAATAGCTGGTTGACCAAATAATTGTGAAAAGAACAGAAAGAAGATTGCATTAATAAAATTGATTGCAACAATTGCTATATTAAAACCATTTGTTGTTTTATCCATATAAGGTTTAATCCAAGAAATACCAATTAGGAATGCTAATTCACCTAAGAATACTCCAACTGCTTGAGCTTTACCAGAAGCTTGAGCAAAGGCAATAAAACATGATTTCCAGAGAGTATATAATAATAATGGTACAATAAAGTAATAGGCAGTTGCTCTGAATTGGATATAGAGGAAACCTAATCTATCAAGAACAGATTGATCTGAAAATAAAATATAAGCAGGATTTTTATATTCAGCAAGTGATTTTCTTGCAATTGTAATGACTTTAAATGAAGCAAATCCAAGTAATAAGAGAACCAAGAGATAAACAAGAATACCTAATACAACAGTTGCTGGTGAATCTCTTTCAGTTAATTGCCATAAACAAAGTACAGATAATTGTGGGAAACCAATTAATACTATTCTAAATAATAACCCTTTTGAAATTCCCAACCAACCATGACGGAAAGCAGAGAATCTATCTGGATGAATTGCTCCACCTTTAGCAAGTAATTCAAGAACTCCTTTTACAATAGCAATAGCAATAACACAAAATACACAAAGAATAACAAAGAAGGTTAAACCAGTTAAAAATAAACTTGATAATTCAATATTTGCTAAAAATGCTACTCTTTCCATACCTCTTAATACTAATGTTTTAGCAGCAATATTTGGATCTTTTTGATTTGTAGTTACTGGATCGGTAGTAGAATTACTAGCGGCTCTAATCAAAAGATTTGGAACTGTTCTTACTGTTAATTGCTTTGCTGCTGATGCTAATTCCATACTTCTATACATATTTCTTGAAATACCTCTTCTAACATGTTCAGATACAAAATTACCAACAACTGGAACAATGCCAGTTAAATCACGTTTTTGAACTTCAACTGAAATAATATTTTTATTTGGTAAAATATTTGTTGCAGTACCCCCAGTACTTTGAACATACCAATTAAAAATATCTTGCATAAATCCAACTCTCATTAAACCCATAGTCCATTGGAAATTTTGTGCCCATGCTGCAGCAATGGGTGGTAATCTACTAACTGCCATCATACTAATAATTGCAACTGATTGAAAATAAACAAATAATGATAAAGTATTTGCAGAAATATGTGATGAAGTACTTTGATGACCAATAATTGAAATAATACCAGCAGTTATAAGACCTAACAATATAACAGCAGCAATTCCCCAACTAGCATATTTAGTTTGTACCGTTTTACCATTTGTTAAAGTTGCTTCAACACAAGCAATAGGTGTAGAAGGATTGTTAGTATCATAAACTGTTACTCTTACAATACCATCTAAATCAGGAACAGTAAAAGCAATACCAGGAATTTGACCAACAACATCAGAACCAACTGTAATAGATGATGAAATATCAAAATGACCCGATGAAATTGGACAAAGTTGTTTTAGATTTGAATAATCACATGGATTGAGAGATCTATCAATTGCTTTATACCCGTAAGCAATAACTTCTATATTTGCAGTAACATTTCCAGAAATAGTTGAGATTGCAGTAATATCAAAATTTACTGTTTTATTATCAGGAAAGAATACTACATCAAATGAAGAAGCAGTAAATTGTGAATTGGCCATACAAGTAAGAAGTGCTGAAGATTGAATATACTTTAAAGCAAAAGTGGGATTTATGAGAAGTAGTAAAAATGGTAATAATATAATCATTTTTTCTTATTAAATTATTTTTGAATAAAACGAAAGACCTTAAAGTTGGTTATATGAAATTGTATAAAGTTTTTTGAAACAAAAGTCTTAATTGTCAGACAAGCTTGTTTTACTTAAAAAAATATATGCTTGGTATTATATTATCTTCTATATTTTGAACACTTTTAATATTTTTTTTTTATTTGTAAATAAATTATCTTGAACTTTTTTTTCTTAAATGGTTCCTTCTTTTTTTAAAGTACTTTGAACGCGTTAATATACAATTTATGGCTTAGCTCTTAAAATACGGTAATAATCTTCCGCAACGTTGCACTTTGTTTAGAGTATAAAGTAGTTTATAGCGTCGTCGTTAGTTAGTTAGTTATCTTATTCGTTTACAGTACTAATAATAACTACTATGTTGAAGGTATATATCTAAATGATGATATTTGATAGTAAATTCTGCGGTACACCAAGTTGGAATAATGTGGAGTTATTATATAAAGGTAAAATTGAATAAAAACTTTTACGTTGATGAATATCTGATCTACTATTATCCCCCCCTTGGCAAATAGCGAGGACTAATTAGCATAATACGATCTCACTGATGGCTGGTTCCCTGCCTAAGCTTGCATGCCCAGGTAACCGCAGCACCCACCAGCCGTACATTGGGAGATTTTTAAACATTCTTATCCTTCAAGGTTGCATTTACCTGACGTAATCTCAGTTCTAATTTTAACTTTTCGTATTGTGTTAGATAAAATTAGAATTGGAGGTAAAGACGACTAGAGAAGACAACCATGGTGGATACTACCCAGTGGGTTTAGGTCCACAGTAAACAATATGTACAACTGTAATATAAGTATAGCGGTAATCAATAAATAATAGAATCTCGTTTACATCTACGATCGCGTGGACCAAAAAAATATATAATTATATAATTAAGGAAATTAATTTTACAACTGAAACATGGGGTATTAAAACGCGTCTAACAAATCAAGGGGTTGAACCACCTGGGTATGTGCATCAACTTGATCTGAGAGTGTGCAAGTCTCCCCCTTACTTCTTGCTTTGGTTTGGTGTGGCTTGTTCCTAACATGGGATTTTGGTTAGTTAATTAAGCCTAGTAATTAGAGTAATAAGTTAGAGCAACTAGCATGTGGATATCATGTGATATCCCTCCTTCTGCCTCCGGCGGCCGGGCTCCCTCCGCCCGGACCCGTTGTTCCGAGCGAAGCTCGGAATTCCCTAATGGCCAATGTCTTTCTCATGTTCTTTGGGCATTCTTTTCTAGCAGCGTGTATTATGTAAAAATGATAACAAAGTATATACAGAGGAATAAAGTTAAGATCGAGGGAAGAGAGCGAAGCAGAGAATTTTAAGGTAGGAGGAGGTTTATTGACGTTTCGTAGCGAAAATATAACATTAACTAGATACATATATAGACAGGTGCAACTTTAACAGTTATCTGAATAGATAATCCTTTTCTGAAAGAATCAAGTCATGTTATCATTTTGATTTGATTCCCTTTCTCAGATACTACCGCTGTTTGTAGTTGTTTTCAACAACTTGGCTATTGTTAAAAAATAACGTTAACGTTAAAGTTAACAACCAACGTAGAATGCAGGAAGCACAGAAGTTTATGTAAAGTTAGCTATAGAAGAACTGTGGGGTACAGCACCAAGAATGATCTCGCCAAGTTTGATCTGGGCAGAGCCCAATTAAACTTTCGAAAGAGAAATTCTAATAAATGACAACATATATATGTACAAATATATTTAATATTTTAGTGATCAGAAGATTTTGGAGCTGATGGGAGTTCGTGAACGGATTTAATAATAATATCAAGACCTTTTTGAATTTGCTCTTCAGTAATAACAAGAGGTGGAGCAAGTCGAATAATATTTTCATGAGTTGGTTTAGCAAGTAATCCGTATGATTTCATAAGAAGACAAAGATCCCATGCACTTCTTCCATTGGTCTTAGCTTCATCAATTACAATAGCATTTAAAAGACCTTTACCTCTAATTTCAGTAACAATACCTGTCTTAAGTAATGGCTCAAGACCTTTACGGAACTTTTCACCTAAACTAGCAGCTCTTTCAACGAGATTTTCATCTTTTACAACTTGTAAAGCAGCAATTGCAACTGCGCATGATAAAGGATTACCACCATAAGTTGAACCATGAGTACCTGGTTCAAAACAAAGCATAATATCACGAGATGACAAAACTGCTGATACTGGAGTAACACCACCAGAGATAGCTTTACCTAATAGAACAATATCTGGTTTAACATTTGAATGTTCAACACAAAGTAATTTACCAGTACGAGCAATACCAGTTTGAATCTCATCGGCAATAAATAAAACATTATGCTTCTTACATAATTCAGATACTTTAACAAGATAATCATCACTTGGAACTACAATACCAGCTTCACCTTGAATTGGTTCAACAAGAAAAGCAGCAATTTTATCACCAGCATTATTAAAAGCTTCTTCAAGATCATCAACATTATTATATCTAAGTGGTTTATTAGTACCAGGAATAACTGGACCAACTTGATTTAAATAAGGACCATAGTGTTCTTTAGCCTCTGGATCAGTAGACATTGAAACAATCGCTAAAGTACGACCGTGGAAATTTTCTGTAGCTGCTAATACAATTGCTTCATTTTCAGGAATTCCCTTCTTTTGATAACCCCATTTACGGGCAAGTTTAATAGCAGTCTCGACTGCTTCAGCACCAGTATTCATTGGTAAAACCATTTCATAACCAAAATATTCAGTAACATATTTAGCAAATTGACCAAAAACGTCATTATAAAAAGCTCTTGAAGAAAGTGTTAATTTTGAAGCTTGATCTACCAATGCTTGAATAATTTTTGGATGACAATGACCCTGATTAACTGCAGAATAAGCAGATAAGAAATCTAAATATTCATTTCCTTCAGGATCCCAGACAAGAGTTCCAGATGCTTTTGAGAAAACTACTGGAAGTGGATGATAGTTATGAGCGGAATACTTGTGCTCATAATCCATAGCAGTTTGTGAAGTAATAGAAGCAGTCATTGTGGTGTGTTTTGAATTAATTTTAAAAACAAAGAGAGATAACTTTTAATCGATATAGTACAAATATGTAAAAAATAATGAGAAAGTTTCAAAGAAGTTGATAGTTATTTATACTTGTTCAACAACCTTCTTCAGTTTCCCCTAAGTGCAGGGACTAGCGGTACCGGGGAGTCTTGCCTTTAACTGTCGAAACTAATTTCCAAATATTATTATAACGAGCTAGCGATAAGCGTCTTTTCTGCAAGTAGTACTTTGATTGTAGATTGTGGAGGGTCGATAACGTGATATGCAGGTGGGGCACCTCGCAGTGCCTCCGGCGGCCGGGCTCTGCCCGGACCCGTTGTTCCTCGCTCCGCGAGGAATTGTT
>JAJMID010000054.1:0-90465 GCA_030583405.1 Sugiyamaella americana | reverse complement strand
ATTACCGGGACGCCGCCATTTCGGGGTATCCAAGTAAGGCCACCATCACTTTCTATAACCTTGCCTAGACGTGGTAATTCACCTTCGAAGTCACCTCGCGGGGTATAATCAATATGAGGGTTGATCAACCTTAAGTTAATAAGTATTTCGCCTTTTGTGTTATCAGACAGATCTTTATGAAGAGGGCTTGTTGGCATTATAGTTAATTCAATGATACCTGAGTGTTTGGTCAAAGTTTCTTTCACTTTCACACCTTTTTCATCCAAACCTGAATATAATTCTTCAAGATTAGAATCCTTAACATCAAATTTTATGTAACCAATATCTCTTGCCTTTAGAATGTGTAATATTTTGTTGATTAGTTCCTCAGGAGTGAGTTCTGAACTTTTGTTGATATGAATTTCTTCACCATCTATTTCTGCTGAAGAAGGTGGGGTGATGAGGCCATTTTGTACATTATTTTTAGGGCTGTATTTCATTGTAGTAGATTTTGTGGAATGAATAGTAAAGTACGAATGCAATAAAATATTGCCTCTTAATTTAGCGGAAATTAGCTAGAACTTAGGTTAATTAGCCTTATAAATTAACAGTTTAAGTTAACGACCACAACTTAGCACCACCTTTATTAAGCTTAAAGCTTATTGCTTATCGTTGCGTATTTTTGAACATTAAATGTGTCAAGCTACGGTACGGCCATTTTCAGTTAGCTTAAGTTATGATTCAAGATATCATAAATTGGGCGGAGAATTTTGGATCTTTCGGGTGGGATTTGAATCTAGATTTCAGTAAGCTATAGAAATTAGAAAGAATATGAATAAGGTTAAATCTAGATATTTTTTCGCTTTCGGAGCGAGCCGTTATGATTCCTTTATTGTTCGTATTCTGGTATACTTATTTTGTCAGGCCCCATACAATACTTAGCATCTTAAACTTTTCCTTGCAATCAATTAATAACAATTTATATATTAATTAAATATATATATCTAAAGAATATAAAATAAATATATATAATTTAGTTTCTCCAAAAAATACAGCTAGTACGTTATCGATTGCTATACCAACAATCCTCTCCGCATTATTAAAGATGTTCAATGGCAATTTTAAATACTTAGAATATAGATAGAAGCAAAATCTTTTCACTTTCCAACCAGTCCCTTCCTTCTCCACCTCGTTTTAACCACCTGCGTACAAATTGCACTGTCCACATTCCTCGGATTTTTCCGATCTTTTTCGGGTTTGTTACCCTTAACCTCTTTAATGGTTCGTCAAGAAAACCAAAATGAATCCGGGTCTTGAGAGTATAACCTATTCCACAGTATGAATCTATTTTTAACAGGTTTAAGCGAGGAATTAGTTTATTCTCAACATCTCCATTCTGCTAAAATATTTATACTTATAACCATGCGTTACATCCTTATAAATGTATACTACATAAAAATAATATTTTCCGAAGCGAACAATCCGAAGCAATATCAAGATAATTTATTTTATATCTCTTTTTAAAAGCCCCCACAATAGATACCGAAAAAAGAGATTCATGAGATCCAGGAGTTCAGGAAACTCCATGTAGTATATAGTCCTTGAATCCCGATAATTTACTGAAGTTCTTGCTAAAAGAAAGAGATCCAGAATATTCTAATGATTCTAAATAATTTATAATCTTTTTGGATCCCCGTAATTTATTGAATATTTCTGCCGCCATAATAAAGTCTAGCATAACCAACTGAGCTGGTACAATGTTCAGAGGTATCTACAATCCCGAATTTCCCTGCATAATGTTTGTGAAACACACAGCCAAAAGTTTGCTCAAAGTATGGCTAAAAGTATTAATACGAGGCTAGAGTTATATGAGAATGATAAGATAATCTATTTAATACAATAATAGTGGTTTAGAGATATAAATAGTTTAGTATGGTGCTTGGGGTTATAGTTGAAAGTGAAGATCTACAGGCTCGGGAATGTCAGAATTCAAGCTAATGCACGATAAGCTTATCTAACGGTTGTTATCTAATCTACAGTAGAGGTAGATTTCAAATCCATTTGAGATTCATTATAGTACAACAACTATAGACTTATATAATAGCAGTCCATTTTTCAATGTTCTAAACTTCTAATCTAGACTTTTAATTTAAAACTGAATAATTACCTACTTGACGTTTCTCCCCATCTCTTTCTCCTACAATAAACCCTTACCTTTATCTTATCATTCATCTTCTTCGCGTCTATGTCGCGCTTTATTCACGCCATGAACTTGCTGCTTGCTTTTCGTTCACCTATATTTTAATATCAAACAATGGATTTCGAATCTTGGGATGTGAATTCTAAACGAGAAGCTGCTGCAGAAGATGATGATGTTTGTTACCCCTTTTTTGCCTCCAGAGGCCGGGGCTCTGCCCCGACCTGTTGTTCCTTTCCTTGCTTCGCAAGGAATTCATTCTAACTGTGTAGGATTATAAAACTTTTAGAGATTGTGTACTCTACGCCATTGAGGTATCTCCATCAATGCTCGAACGTTATGATATAACTAATCCTAAAACTGGTGAAGTCTCTCTTGGAAAATCCGCTGTAAAATTGGCTCTTGAAGCTGTCTATGAGGCGGTCAAAGATCGTCTTTTATCTAATCCTTATGATATTTCTGGTATCATTCTTTATGGTACAAAAGCTGAAACTGATTCTTCTTATCCGCTTTGTAATACTATTATGCCCCTTGGAAAACCATCTGCTACTATTCTTCGTAATCTTGGAAGATTAATTGATCTTGGTATGTATTTATTGCCAGATTGCTGATGATTATTATACTAACTTCTATAGATGAATCAGAGTTTCTCCAAGAACTTGAACCTGATGATAATCCTCCTTCTTTAGGTGCTGTATTTCAATTGGCTATGCAACAATTCGATAATGGTTCTTATATTAAATCAGCAAGAAGATTCTTTATTATTACTGATAATGACAATCCTGTTCATGATAATAAGCAACAAAGAACAGCTGCAAAAACTAATGCTGAAGAATTAATTAATAAAAATGTTATTATAGAACCAGCTTTTCTTATTAGAAAGAATCTTGAAACTAATGAACCTTCTTCGTTTGATATGTCTATCTTTTGGGAAGATATCTCATTTAGAAAACCATCATTGGAAGAAGAGGAGGAAGAGATTGATACTGAACCAGTTCCTTCTAGTTATATTGTCAGCGATATGAATATGAAGAAAAGTTTATTATCTAGACATACTATAAAGAGAGCATTATTTAATAATCGAATAGAATTAGCACCTGGTCTACACATTGGTGTTAAAGGGTATTTAAACTTCTCTAAAAAGAGGTTTATGGCACCGTTTAAAGTTTATACAGGTGGTGAAGAACCTAAGTTTGTTAAATCTGAAGTTAAAACTACTGTTGGTGAATCAGCACGGGTAGTAGATGCGAAATATATTCGAAAAGGATATAATTTTGGCCAAGATGACTATGTTATTTTTACTCCCGAACAATATGAAGAAATAAGAAAGATTGAAGAATCTCCTATTATTCGAATTATTGGATTTAAATCTCCTCATTTGGTTCCATTTGAATATAATAAAAGACATTCATGTTTTATTTATCCTTCTGATTCTTTATTAAGTGGATCTATTAGAGCTTTTAATACTTTATATAGAGAGATGCTAAGAAAGAATAGGGTCGGTATTGCATGGGCACAATTAAGAAAAGGATCAGTGCCTGAACCAGTTGCATTGTTTCCAATTGCTGAAGAAACGGAAACGGTTGATGGATCAACGATTCAAATGACACCACCAGGAATTCAAATAGTTCATTTACCATATGCTGATGATATTCGTTCTCGACCTCCTTCTCCTTATACTAATGGTAAGTAAGATGTTTTGGTTGGATTGGGATTGACTAACTTTATTTAGCTCCTGATGTATTGGTAGAAAAATTAGCACCTATTCTTGAAAAGATTAAAGTTGCTGGAGGGTATAACCCAGATTTATTTCCAAATCCAAGTTTAAGGTATAAAAATATTGTATTACAAGCAGTAGCTTTAGGAGAAGAATTACCACCAATGCCAAAGGATCCTACTGAACCAAAATATAATGCAATAAATAAAGTAAGTTGTTGGTGTGGAGTGGAGTGGAGTGGGAGAATGGGAGGGTCGTTTAAACTAACTCAATAGCGAATTGGTGGAATGTTGGAAGAATGGAATGGAATGTTGGATGATTATGTAGCTTCAGTTCCTCATGAAGATCCACCTTCAAATAAAAGGGTAAGAGATAGTGGGGGTGAACCATCTTCTAAGAAAGTAAAATTGGGAACGGACAAGGAGGGGTTTGTTCAAGCTGCTAAAGAAAAGAAGTTAGACTTGTATACGGTAAAGGAATTGATAGAATTTTCAAGAGCCAATAGTATTGTAGTTGAATCAAGAATTAAAAAGGATCTTATTGAAGCAGTTTCTAATTATCTTAAAGATTATAATTAATATTTATTTTTCGTATTGTAAGTGTAAGGTTGAGTGATATCTCTACTGAGCTCTGATTAGTATGGATACCGACCAACCTAGTTAAATAAGTATATAATGAGAGAGAGTATTCAACTGTATACCAATAGGCCAGTTACAATTGGTTAAAGTTTAGTTATTATCATTTCATTTATTGATTTATAAGATAATTATATGGAATAGATAATCTGAGAAGTAGAATCTCTAACTCGTACTCTCCACTTTAAACGTTTACTTTACTCCCGTTTACTTTACTCTCAGCTTTCCTTCAAATCAACAGCATCAACAGCATGCATAATTTTACCAGCTTTACTCCCAGCCTCAACCACCTTCCCTCCCATCTTCACCGTCACTTCCCATACGGCTACCTCGAGATCTAGATTGAATAGTGTGAAGTTTTTCATCTCCTACCAGCAAATCCTACTATAATGTCGGTTAACTCTCTACTAGTTAAAAATGCTACTAAGGAATGGTTAAATGTTAAAAAAACTTATGCTAGGAAAAACTTTATTAATTATGATTTAGCTGCTAAATTAATTGACCAAGTAGGTTATGGGAAATTTTATAATAATAATGTTACTATTATCGATGCATACCCAGGTCTAGGAGTATGGTCAGCAGCTTTAAATAATATTATTAAACCAAAAAATCATATTTTATTAGAACCTCATGTTAATTATAAGAATTTTTTGAAATCCTTAGAAACCCCTGAGAATAGTTGGAGAATTTATAGTGAAGATCCGTTTCGATGGTCAACTTTTCAACATTTAATCGACAATAAACTTTATCAACCAAAGGTATTAAGTAGAAAGGATATTCATAACGAAATTTTATTTACTGCCAATTTATCAATGATTCAAGGTGAACAATTATGTGTACAGTATTTAAATTGTGTTAGCAATCAAAGCTGGTTACAAAGCTATGGTAGAGTTAGGATGTTATTATGGGTTAGGCAATCAACTGCTGAAAAGTTATTAGCAGTTGAAGGTACAAAGCAAAGGAATAGAGTTTCAGTTCAATGTGAATCAAGTACTGAATCACGGATTTTATTAAGTGAATATGATAATGATATTACGACAATGCCTTTGTTAAAGGCAACAAGAGCTGATTATCATCCTCCTAAATCAGATACTCCAGTTTTATTAGAAGTCAATCCAGTTGAGGATCAAGTTGAATATATTGATTCATTTGAATATGTTATTAAGATGCTATTTATTCTTCGAACAAAGGTGTTAAAAGAAGCATTAGCAACGCTTGGTCCAGGAGCAGAAAATGATTTAGCACCACAATTAATTGATTTACTTGAATTGAAACCACAAGATATGACTTTACAGCAGATTAAACGAGTTGTATATGCATTTGAAACGTGGGCATTTAAGCCAGATATTTTGCATGATTTCTATGATGGAGAATTTGGTGGATAAGCGGTGGTGAGGGGTTAAAGGGGTGAATAGGTAAGGTGTAGGTAAAGTGTATGTGGTGAGTGCAGATTGTGGGGTAAACAATAGATTAGATTACACTAGTATATTAACTTCATGATGGAGTTCAACCTCCGTATTACAATCATACTATGTAAATGTTAACCGTACTATTACTAATCGGTAAATCCGTAATAATATGGCTGTAGTGGAAATTCCGCTCTAATTATGATCTAGAATCTATAATAGACTTGGAAATGTATATATAAATAAGAGGTCTGCTAATTAGGTTATTTATTGTTTTTGTATATATAATAATAGAGATAATTAAAGAGATGAAATTATGAATAAGAAGAGTTATATGAGTGATTTTCACTTCAGTACAATTAGTACTACTGCAAATCAACTTTAAATCACCATTTAATAAACAGATAACAACACTTAAACACCTTAAGATAACCAAATATCCAGTAATATCAATTCAATGATATATTTGATGGGGTTCTCAACAATTAACGAAAATAATCCGGTATTATCAATCCGATATTCGGTCTTTTCCAACATGAAAATGAAGTCTACCCCGCCTTCGGAGTGTTCTCGGTTCCCAATCAAGTTAACCTACGTCAACGTCAACGATATTAAGCAGGGTCTTCTTCATGCAGGGCAGTTAACAATTGCATAGATTTTATGCAAAGAATCCCATCAATGTACCCCACTTTGAAGAAACACTGGAATAAAAGTTTATGGGGCAAATGAATTTATTATCCGATAATTTTTTGTTATTTATCCTGCTTATTACGTTTGTGGATTAAACTTTTCAAATTTATATGTAATATTGGTATAGGTAGCAGCAGTTATAAAATTATATTTCCATCACTAGCGATTATAGAGCCAACCCAACCAGCCAGCCAGCCAAGCCTGCCTGCCAGCCGTTCAAGCCCGGATCGGACAATTACAGTTGTGTGGGGTTATATTATTCATTTAGGTCGGCCAATTACAAAGTGTTAAAATCGATATAAGACTTGAAAAAGGAAGAGAAAAGGAAGAGAAAAGCGAAGGAGAAAAGAGAGGAGAAAAGAGAAGGAAATAAGAGTAGAAGATAAGGCGAAGAAGATAAGGAGAATAAGAGAGAGAAAAGTAGATTAAAAAGAAATTGAAGAAAATAAATAGAATATCCTTCCCTTATTAAATAGTAACGGGCGCTTACTTAATACAATTTAACAGCTGACATTTAACGGTACATAAATTTCAACGGTTTACCATCAACTGGTAAGAAATAGTGAATAATTTCATTGTTCAAAGTAATATTATCGAGTATCGAGTATCTAGTATCAACTAACAACCACCACTTTCTTTCATTTTCATTCACTATCACCACTACCACCACTACCACCTCTACCACCTCTATCACCTCTACCAACATTACCTACAATCATGTCTTCATCTTACGTTAAAAGTCCCCCTCATGACAACACCATTCTTAATTATCCACCAAACCCCCCTCCAACTTCCAGTGCTACAGGATTTTCTGCTATTAATTTTGGAAATGGTAATTTCAAACCTATTCAAGCATCATCTATCAACGCTCCTCCTCCTCAATCAGCAAATAATTTTTCATTTGTATCAGCTCCAATAACTTCAACTCCATCAGCAAAAGATAGAAAGAAATTAGTAGTTGCTTGTGCTGGTTGTAGAAGAAAGAAAATTAAATGTTCTGGTCATCGTCCTGCTTGTACAAATTGTTTACGTATAAATGTTGATTGTGAATATCCTATTGTACGCAATCGAGGGTCTAGATATGGTTATACTAAAATGTTGAGTCGTAGATTGGATGCGTTAAAAGTTTACTGTAGTGAAGATTCAAGTGAAAGTTCTTCTCCATTATCGCAACTTTCTCATGCTAGTAGTGGAACTGGCGGTGTACCATTAGGTGGTAAAGGAGGCCCTCCTATTGGAGATGAACAACAAATTATTCGAGAAATTGAATCAAGAGTTGAAAACAAAGGAATGGTTAATAAGAACAAATCGGATAAGTTGATTACTTCAGAATTTACTGATGTTGATGAGAAAGCTGCTAATATTATTACTGGATTACGATCTGGTGATGTATCACCAAAGAAGAATCCGGAAATTGAAGCGTTACTACCACCATTTGATATTGTTATCCACCTGGCAGAAGTATATTTTAAATATATTCATAATCAAACTTATTCATTTTTACATAAACCTACATTTATGATACGATTAAGAAGAGGTGAAGTTAATAAAGGACTTGTATTAGCACTTTGTGGTTTAGCAGCAAGATTTTCTCGTCATCCTCAAATATCTAAACCTGGTCAATCCCCTTATAAAGCAGGAGAAATCTATGCTCAACGTGCTCGACAACTTCTAAGTAGTGAATTTGATACTCCATCAGTTGAAGCAGTTCAAGCAATGATTTGTCTTACTCAACATGATTTCTTTAAATATAAAGGAGGTAAAGCAATGATTTATATGTCAATGGCAATGCCAATGGCATTAAATCTTGGATTAAATAAAGAATTACCTGACAGTTCCCCTGCAACATGGTTAGAAAGAGAATGTAGAAGAAGAACATTTTGGTCCTTAGTTGTTCTTGATAGATTAGGTCATGCTACAAATACTTATTCTGTACAATTAAATGAAATTTCAAATATTCTATTACCATGTCCTTATCATAATTTTGAAAATAATATCCCTACTTTAACCATAACATTAGCAGAAAGAAACGCTAACCTATACCCAGAACGACAAAGGGGAGTTTTCTCATATCATGTTGAAGCAACTTTACTTTGGAATAAAGTAAATCGTTATGTATCTACTGAATCATATAAAGAAGAGATTCCTCCATGGAAGGAAGGATCCAAATTTAAAGCAATTGAACAGGAATTTCTAAATTTTAAAAATAATTATATTCCTAAAAAGTTACAATATAGTAAATCATCATTAAATGAATTAAGTGTTTTAAACAGAGGAGGTACATATCTTCATCTTCATACTGAATTATTAGCAGCACAATTTCTTCTCTATCGTACAATGTATCCATATGATACCACTCGACAGTCATTCAATGAATCACCACCAAAAGAATTCATTGAAAATGCTGCACTTAACGTTCGAGATGCAGCAAATTCAATGGCAGAAATAGTAAATGATATTTTACAACTAGAAGATAGTACTGTGGCGCCATTTATAAGTTTTTGTGTATTTACAGTATCATCAGTTCATGTAGCATTATCATTTTCGCCAGATCCAATAGTTTCAGGAAGAGCAAAACAAAATTTAGCATTAACATTAAGATTATTAGTAATTCTTAGAGAATATTGGTATATAGTTGGAGTATGGTGTGTAATGTTAAAAGATCGATATACCAAGAAGGTATTATCATCAAAAGAATCCAAGAAACGAGATTATCAAACAATTTCCAACGCCAATGATAAATCAATTCCCGAATCAAATGATAGAAATACACCAACAAGTTTGTCAAGACCCGGTACACCACCAGCTTATCTACCAGAAGATCTCATTAAACATGAAGCACCCAGTAATGGAGGATCAGCACCGCCATCACAAGGACCAACAAGACCAGGATCACCAACACCAACAAGATATAATCCATCCTCGCTATCACCATCATCATTAAATAGCAAACGAATCAAATTAGAAATTTCTGAACATCATCAACATGAAGCGCTTAATCCCCAACAACACCAACAACACCACCTCTCCGAATCCACGTTCAGAGATGAATTACCAGATTTAAGACATGAATTTGAAGCTCAAGATCTTCGATTTGACGATAGATTCGAAAGACCAAGATCATCACAAAGTCTTTCAACCAACGATCCAGATCCAGTTCAAGTAGCAATGAGAGGAGACATCCTCCATGACGATGGAGCTGAATGGTTAAATGCACTTGATAACAGAAACTTCTTTAATTTTGATAGCATGTATAATTTTGATCCCATGATGACACGACCACAACAAGCACCATCAATGCATTTCAATGCCGATAAAGAACAAAGTATACTTGAACATATTTTGGAAAACGTTATGGATAAAGTTCCTTCCGATGATTTATACTAAAAAACAAAACCAATCTATTTATTTACACCGTCCTCCCCGTTCTTTCGCCTCCGGCGGTCGGGCTCTGCCCGAACCCGTTGCCGCGCTCCGCGCGGAACACGTGTACACCGTTGCTCAACGCATATCCGAGCGTAGCTCGGAACAACGGGTCCGGGCAGCGCCCGGCCGCCGGAGGCACAACTCCGTCAACGCGGCGTACGCGGCTTGTTTAATTGCTCATGAAGTTCGGTTCGTGATGTCAAGGAATAGAAGAGAACTTTATCATCTGATTTTTTTAGATATTTAATTATGTTGAAATTATTTAAGAATTTTAGGCTCCAAGGAGCTAATATGGAGATATTTAGAGTAAGTAATTAGCACCGTTGTATTTGATTTTTACTAACTTAATAGTTTGCTTTCTATGTTTCATTTCCGCTTGCCGTTATGATTTATGTTGGTACTGATACTCATGAAAAATTAAATTTACCGAATTTTTGGCCGGATCCAAATCGATTAAATATTCCTCCAAAAGATCCGGTGGAGATTAAAGCTGAAATGGCTAGATTAAGATCCCAACGTTTGGAAAGAAGAAAAGCATTAGAAGAGAAAGCAAAGGAACTTGGAATATCTGATCAAGGTAATGGTAATGATACCGTTTGAATCTGGTGGCAGATCTAAACGATAGAGTATTTGTAAATAGTCATGAATGTTTATATTCCTGTATATAAATAAATTATTTAAAAGAGTTATATTTCTCGCGGAGCGAGAAACAACGGGGTCTGGGGCAGCGCCCCAGCCGCCGGAGGCATTGTTGAGGTATTAAGACTGAAATTAAGAGTAAATATAACACTAAAGCAAATTAAAATATTATTTAAAAAAATCTTTTTATAAAAGGAAAAGACAGAAAAGGTTGAAAACACTTTTTATACACTTGTAGCATACTCATAATCAGAAGATAGTACTGTTTCATAAACTGTTAATGTAACGGTGTAAGTTGTAGTTTCTTCGTCTGAAGTTATATAATCATTGTTGATAATGCTATTTATAGTATTAGAAATAAAAGCATTAGGTGCATTGGTAATAGTTTGAGAATTATCTTGAATGGTAGAGCGGGTGAGTTTCAATGGGTAGTTGATTATATTAAGATCTCTGGATGGTGGGCTTCCGGCAGAATATGATAATGTAGTATCTGGATTTGAAAGTGGTTGTGGAAGTGAATTCAAAACTGGAGGAAAGGATGATTCTTCGGGAACTGCTGGATTTGGTGAAAATTGAGGTAGAAGTGGTGAGGTATAAAGAGTTGAAATTGGACTTACTGTTATTGTCTGTGTAACGTATATAGAAACAGATGTAGTAATTAGTTGAGTTGTAGTTTGTAATAACGTAATAGTTTCAACTAGATCGCCTTGATTAAGCGAGTTCCCGGGGAGTAATCCTTGGGTAGGAGCAAGTGATGAAGTAAAACTTAATACGGTAACAGTAGTATCACTGGGTATTCCAGTAACAATTTCTTCCGAAGTTTGACTAACCCAGAATACAGAAGTAGATGGTTCGCCATCTATTTCTTCATTGCTTGTAACTAATTCTATTCCATTACTACCTTCCTGTACAATAGCTGGACCAACAGTTACTGGAGATCCGGATGGCCCTACTACAATCAAAGAACTAACTAGAATCGGTGTACCTTCTACAGTTGCTGGTAATGAATTTATATTAGATAATCCTAATCCTGAAAGTTCAGCAGAGTTATCAATGGAAGATTCTGTTACTTCAGCGCCAAAGGTTGAAACATCAGGTAAGGAAATAACTGTTCTAAATGTTGGAGCAATACCAGCTATAGGTGGTGTATCAATATAGGTGGGACTAGTAAATAATCCATTTTGCGGAGGTGAAGTTCCTAGAATGGGTCGAATGGAGAATGATGCTGATGGTCCAACTTGTGGTAGCATTGGTCCAATAGGTCCATTGGTACCTCCAACTCTGGGATTTACTCCTGTATTAATTTCAGGTTGATTGTTGGATACAGTATTAAGAATAGGATTACTGCCTGCTAATGGATTTGATGTTGCAGTAGGTAATCCAGATAACAGTATTGATATTTGTCCTATTAATAGAGATAGCTGAATTTGAATAGATTTCATTTGATTTTCAACGCCTCCTCCCGTTTCAGGTTGAGTATTTTGAACTGCAGTCGATAAACTAGATGGGGTTGTTGGTTCACCAACAGTAGATAAAAGCGGTAAGTTAGAAGTAAGTGCTACTGGTTCACCTAGATTAGGTTCAACTGGTGCATTAGTAAAGGCAGCCGGTTCACCTATATTAGAGTCAATTGGGATATTGGTAGTAAAAGCTATAGGATCACCAATAGTAGGTTGAAAAGGGATTGCGGGTGTTGACACAGAGGTGCCGGGTGTACTTGTTTCTAATCCAATTTCCCTGGGAGGATTGGAATCTCCTACTGCAGCTGTCCTTTCTGCTTGAGATAATTCTAGATTAGAGAGATCAATTGGTCCAGTAGTTTCTCCTGATAGAGGCAAAGGAATACTTGTGGGTATAACTAATCCTGGAGTATCTTCTGATAATGGAAATGGTAAACCAAAAGGTAATTCTTGGGTGAAAAACAGAGGAAGATTAGTAGGTACAGTAGAAACCGAAATTCCTTCTGATCTTGCTAGAGAACTTGCAGATAGAGGTAGCGAGTTTATACTAGATATTGCCGGATTTCCAAGAGGTTGTACAGATGTAAGTGGTAATCTCGCGGAAGCAATCTGAGTAATATCGGTTATAAGAGGAATATTTAGAGATTGATTTGGTTCATTGATAGGTAAAGTGTCTGTCTCAAGAGGTATAGCATTAGATAATTCAGGATTAATACCAGCAATCGATGAGGATAATGGAGCGTTATCCGAAATTGGTCCAATTGGAAGTTCAGCACTAATCTGAAAAGGGAGACCTGGTGCAAATTCAGATACTCTTGAAGGAACGGTAGTTAAATTTGGTGAGGAACTAAGTGTACTAAGAATACTCCCAGCAGAGACCGCTAAAGTTGCACCTTCAATTGTTGCTAATGTTAAAGAACTGGGGATAAGGAATAGAGGAGTACCAACCATGGGCGTAAAAGATGATGTACTTTCTTCACCAATAAATGATGGATTAAATGATGGATTTTCCGAGAAATCTGAGAATTGCATTGGTGAAATTGGAGTAGCAATGGTAGACATTCCTAAAGTATTAGCTGTTACCATTCCGGAAGCGTTAATATTTGACCAGGGAAATCCAAGAATAAGAGAACCAACTTGATCAATACCAGTTCCTGAGGGTAGATCTGCTGTGTCTGAATCTAGATTAATAGTATTAATGTTATAACTAATTGTATCAGTAGCAGTATTAACAGTTTCAGAAGCGGTAATAGTATTTGAAGAAATATCAAGAATAGAAGAGGAGGTATTTATAATAATTGATGTATTTTCAAATGGTTGAATTGGAAGTTGAAGTGGATTACTAATTGATGTTGGAAGAGGATTAGGTGATGTTATTTCAATACTGGTTGCTGGATCAATATTGGATTGTTGATTACCAATAACAGGTTGGGTTATAGGAAGTGGTGCATTTTGTGATATCGCTGGCGGAGGTGCGCCTGCTGTGACCGTTACTGGTGGTGGTGGTTCAGGTGCTGGTACTGAAACTGTAATAACAGGAGGAGGTGGAAGTGTTACTGGAGCAGGAGCAGTCTTAATAACGGTTTCAATTGGACCAGTTTCTGTTACTATTGGAGCAGTTATTGTTACTGGCGGAGGTGGTGGTTGAATTATAGCCGGATCTGGTGCAGGAGCAGTTACAGTAACTGGAGGTGGCGCACTTAAGGTAACAGTTGTTCCAGGTTGAGCACCAGGAAGAGGTTGGTTGATTGGTTGAGGTACAGGTTGAGGTTCAGGTTGAGGTTCAGGCTGAGGTTCAGGTTGAGGTTCAGGCTGAGGTTCAGGCTGAGGTTCAGGTTGAGGTTCAGGCTGAGGTTCAGGTTGAGGTTCAGGCTGAGGTTCAGGTTGAGGTTCAGGCTGAGGTTCAGGTTGAGGCTCACCAGCAGGTCCAAGTCCTGAAACAGGTATTGAAAGTTGTGGTAGAGAAGTTTGTGAAGGAGAATAATTTGTTGTTGATGATGGAGAAACAACTTGGGAAACAGTAACTAGTGGTGCTGTATTTAAAGGTGTTGTTGGTGGAAGATTAGAAACCACCTGAGAGACAGTTAGTATTGATGGTGGAGCTCTTGATGGAGTGGCATAAGCTGTTCTTGTAAGTTCAACTATACGAGCTGATTGTCTAGCAGAGTTCATATTTTGAGGAATTGAGGTATTGGTATTTTGATCAACAGCTAAAACATTTAAATTTTCATTTGCCATTTGCAAAAAGTTGAGATCGAATATGGAAGCAGTGATACAGTTCACAAAGAACAAGAAAAGATACGCTGTCTTCGCATTGTTTGGTAGTAGATTTTTCATTAGGAAATCAATGATCAAAAACGATTAGCGACAGAAGTGAAATTTGAGGAATAAAGATAAATAAGGTGGAGCTTATGAGAGAAGTAAAATGTATAACTAATAAGAATGATCATAATGAATTTACTAAAACAAATGCTTATATTTACATACTATATACATTATTAAGATGTAAGACACGGTCTCAGATTAAACTAAACATCTATATTTGGTAGTAATACCGCTACAGCTATATAATAAGAACACTCCTGTCGAGATGAACGACATAACAAGATTCATGAAACGAAGTTAATTATTTTGACTTTTGCATAGAGTAACTGAGGTTCATGCTTGGTAATAGTAGGGTAGCAGATATCGAAAGATATTTCGTTTAATATAGAGGTTGCTAGGTAAGAAAATGGTTATTTTTTTTCACAAAATCCATCCTTCTTTTTCGTTTATTGGTAGATTAAACGATATTCCGATAAGAAATTAACTAAAGTTTTAATATAATACCTGCATTAATGAACTGCGAAAGAGTTAATTCTCTCTATGGATTTAGAGTTATGAATGAATATTATTGCGTACTAATAGGACATACATATTTATAATGTACGGTATTATAGGGTGGGTGCAAATTAATAAATAAAATTTTAGTACATAGAGATAAAGGTTGGTCGGTAAGAAGGATGAAGTAGGTGATGGTTGATTGAGAAACAAGAATAAATAAATTATATAATTTGGTAACTATATTACATACAACTTGATATATAATACAAAGTACAACGTCTTAGGTTGTATATTGTTCAAACTGCTCGGCTAGAACTCGCAGGTGTTGGTATCTAAAAGAACTGAAACAGTTATTAACATTAAGTTTGGAGCAGTCCAATAAATAGGCATCTATAAGAAATATTAAATATAAATTATATAATATTGGTTGAAGTATGTATGAAATGAGATTTGTATGAAAATTAAAATGGATATAACATGCTAAGGAGCGGGTATTTTAATATGATTATATATGAAGATGTTGCAGGATTTAATATTAGTAAGTAAATGAAATAGAATTAACCAAGACAGAAGAGCAACTGAGTGTTTTAAATAAGAGAATTCGTTGAAAGTAGATCAGACCACTTATATTGATGTTTAACATGTATTGCGCAGATATCAATGGGTTGTCTTCGATATTATAGATATTGTACCTGCATGGAAAGTAGTTCTTTGCATTATGTTTTTCCAAGAATTGGCATTGACATCATGCAGGAATAGAGTAGGTTAAATCATAGCTTAGGTTTTGAATTGAAAGAAAACAATTGAGGGAGAAGAAATGGTAAAAGTTGAAAGTTTAAGTAGAAATGAGGTGTTGGAGGTATGGTAAGGAGACGTGAGATAAAGTGATAGTACTAAGTGATTATATAGATTAGTGAAAGGGAAGACAGTTGTGGTAAAAGTATATAATGAAAATCAATTGGGCTTATCTTACAGAATTCTTTGGTGGTGAAGAGGTATATATTAACTTTAGGTTTGAAAGAGTTAATAACGTAGTTTAATACTTTGTTAATATTTTCTTGAACATGCATTTATAAGGATGTAAATGTTAATTATAAGAATACTACTATACTTGTTAAAGTTATTGAAGTTGAGAATGAACCAAATCCTTCGTGAAGCATGTTGACAACAGGCTTATCCAAATCATTTATCAATAACTATTAACTACCAATAATTTAATAATACATAAGTTTATAAGAACGTAATTTATTTAGTGAATCATCAAATACCTACTACCTCCCTTCGTTTATAAACATATATTCATTAAAACGCCATCTAATTACGTTTCAGCAATGTAACTAACTACCTACATACCTACACTTCCTTCATGGTATAAACATCGCCGCCATCTGTATTTATCGCATCTCTTTAACCCTCAAACATAATGGTAAGTAAACCTACATATCAATTGGTTTAAATTTCTAACATAAATTAGTCTGATCAAACTCAGCCCTTAAATCAAAATACTAATATCCCCCAAGGATTACTTAATAGATTAAAAGAATCTTCCCATCCAATAGCAGTAGTATTTTTCCTTGGATTTAGAATTGGTAAGTTATTATCTACCAATATTTACCAATATTCACCTCTCTATTTACTAACTTGATAGGCGCTTTATTAACATATTTATTTGGACTTCTTTTTACACGTAATTTGTAAGTTTATCAATTGATCTGTTGTCCTCTCCTAACTAACTTTAAAGTGTCCTCATATTCATCCTCGTTATTTTACTACTAGCAGCTGATTTCTGGAATACTAAAAACGTTTCTGGTCGTCTCTTGGTTGGCTTACGATGGTGGAATGAAACTGCTGAAAATGGTAGTAGTATTTGGGTCTTTGAAACTGCTGATGTATGTGAATTTATGCCTCCGGCGGCCGGGCTCTGCCCGGACCCGTTGTTCCGAGCTACGCTCGGAATTTTGACTGACCGTGATAGCCCCAACGTTATATAAATCCTATTGATTCAAAGGTCTTCTGGGGAATGCTTTATATCACCCCGGCTCTTTGGTTAGCTTTGGGTCTTCTTGCTATCCTCAAATTTGAATTCTTATGGTTATTGTTAATTGTCATTTCCCTTATCTTATCAATGCTAAATACTCTGGCTTTTAGTAGATGTGATAAATTTGGTAAGGCTAATAGTATTATTGGAAATGTTTCTTCAGGAATTGCTAGTAGAGTATTTAGTGGTGTTAGCGGTAGATTATTTGGATAGAACTTGGATGTAGTAAATAAAAATAAGAAATATATGTAGTGGAGGTTAATGGAGGTGAAGCATATAGTGTCTGTTGCTGATATTGTCGGAAATAGCTTAAGGTCTAGTAAGCCACTGACAGTTAGATTGATCGACAATCTTATCAATCTTCAATTATCTGCCGAAAGATAACGATATCTAATCTTCCGCCGTACCGTTGGTTGTAAGTTATGCTTTATTGCCCTTACCTGAGAAATCTCTCTGACAGCTATGCATATAGTGTAGCTTATTTAATGATACTCAAATGTTGGAATATTAGTACTATACTTGATCTTATATTTCATTCACAACTTAACTCTTATTAACAATGCTTGAAAACAAAAATATTATCTTAGATTTCCTTTCTTTCCTTTTAAACTTTTATAACCCACAACTCTCTCTGTTATAATTCTCCGCTTCTCCGCTTCGCTTCCCCCACTTTTATCTATCCTTATATGGAAGTTCCTTAACCAATGTCATCTCGAACGGAGGCTGATGCAGGATTATGTATAGTAGATCCACAGCCGGTGGGGGTTCGTGACAGATGTTTAAATGTATACATGTTAGATGAAAGTGAAATATGGTAAATAAAAGAGAGTACACTTATCATATTTGTTTAGAAAAGCAGTGTTTAAAATAGCTAGCCATAGTAATACAAATATATATAATTATCGATCCATATTGAGGATGACGGTAGTTAGAGATATCCCTCTATTCTTCATAATATCGTATGATATTATATTAATTAACCATCTGACCAAGATACTAAACTTATTGATATTAATTATATTATCTCTTATATTACACCTACGGCAACAGATACTGGTTGGCTAATTGAATTCTTAACTCGAATCACTGGTGTACATATATTACCATCCGCCTGGACCATTCTTATACTCCTGTTGTATGTATCTATTAATTCATTTAGCTCGTTTATCCTATTAGATATATTTAAATAAATGCTCAAGACTTGATCTAGATAAATTTACTTTGAAACTTCAAAGCTTGTATATTGACCCACATTGGCACATCATGATGATCGAATCAGATGAGCTAAGGAACTGGAATGGTTATGCATTCTCTCTCAGCTCACTATATCATCAGTGAAAATTCTTACCTCTTAATTACAAGCTTCTTTCCACTTCTGAGCTTAATAAATACCCTTGGCTCAGTTCTATTACCATTTACCATTCCCCATTCCCTATAGCTACTTTTGATATACCAGTCGCTACGTCTTTATGCTTCTTCCAATATCCCTAATATATAGAATTGAATATATAGAAATATAAATTTATAACTTAAAGTTAAAGTTAAAATAGTAAATATTAAGCATATAAGCTTACTAGTAAAAGTTATTTATTAATACTTACAAGAGTTATGTACGTACGTTAACGTTAATTAGTAGCTGCTGATAATAGTTTATATACATGTATGAATAGGTACGAAATATCAAATATTAGTATCGATATTTGCTATACTATATATATATATAGCTATATACATTTGTAGCTTTCTATTGATATTACCAACGAAGCAGCTGCTATATATCTAAATAATACACCATATCATCTCATGCGACCGGAGTTCTGACTCCGGATCAACAAATGAACTATATTATCCCACCTGCTCCAATATCAACGTATGTATAATATATTTACGACTGAAGCTATTTTACAACCAATATAACCATTTACTATCTGCTCTTACGATCACTACATACTAGTATCCATTCTCCTCTGTAACCCGTTTTGTCCTCCTTGTACTGTACACAGACCGTCATACACTAACCGTTGAAATCCTGCATCCTGTTGAAACCCCCGCCATATCCGCTTACGCGGATATCAAGATTAGATCTCTGTTACAGGCAAAGTACGGCTCCACCTTCCTTTTCTTCCCTCATCTTATGATTTTAAGATTAACTTTAAAATAGCGCGGTTGAATCTTGAATAAACCTAAGGAAATCGAAAGATTGCAAAAAAGGAGACATTAAGTTTATTTAATGAAGATTTCAATTGATATCTAAGGAGGAATTCAAAGGCAATAATAACATATATTAACGATAACGAAAAGAGAAGAGAAGAAGAGTTGAAAGGAAGTTCAGTTCAGTTCAGTACTTAATAGAATTGACCAAGATAGGCATAAGAATCTAAAATAGGCTGTAAAATTGGTTTGAAAAGATAATAATAACAACAATTAAAGAAGTAGTAAAGCAACAGAGAAGGAAGAAATATCCAATTAAGGAGATAATCTGAATACAACAATCAAAGTAAAGAATAAGAACAAACAAACAACTACTAAACATATACAATCATACAATCATACCCTTAACAATCAGCAAGCCAACCAACCATTAAACAGACCAATTTATGATTCTTTAAATAAGGGTTAAGTAACAAAACAACCACATCTATCAAAAACAATGTCTGGTGATACCAAAATACCAGTTGCAATATCACCAAAAACACAACGAACGCAGCAACAAATCATTAATTCCGATTCACCAATTGACGATGGATTAGCAGCATTACAATTACCATTTCTACAAAATGACGAAATATCCAGATTTCTTTCCCCATCCAAAGAATGGAGTTTAGCACCAACTGAGAAGGATATCAATGTATTTGAGTAAGTACTAACTGCCTCCGGCGGCCGGGCGCTGCCCGGACCCGTTGTCCGAGCTACGCTCGGATCCAGTGGGGCACTGCGTATTTGCTTTCCGAGCGTAGCTCGGACAACGGGTCCGGGCAGAGCCCGGCCGCTGGAGGCATTGTGGGGGAAGGGCAGTATTAACATTGGGGTTTTAGCGAAGTTGATAACGGGGGTTCACCAGCGGATTTCTTTGGTCATTATTCAAATCCTAATCTATTTTTAGGTGGGAGACAAGGGGGTGGTGTTGGTGGTGTTGGTCAGGATGGTTATTTTGATCCTTCAATTCAAAGTCAATTTGCTATGTATGGTGATATTCAATCATTGAGTGGGGGTGTACCTAGTCATTCAGGCAGTCATTCGGGTAGTAGGGGTCAATCTGTTCAGATATCTCAATTGCAAGCTCCATCAGTACAGAATCAGAACTTACCAGTAACTCCGAATGTGAATTTTGAAAGTCAAACTCCTGATTCTTCTCTTCAATCTTTTTTATCAAATTTAAATTCTGATTCTCCATCAAATTTTATTGGTAGTGGCTTGGGATCAGGAAATGATTCGAAATATTTTGTTCAAAGTCCTTTTAATATGAATTTATCCGATAGTAAAGTTGGTAATGGTGATGGTAATGGTAATAATACAATTCAAAATCAAAATCAAACACAAACTCAAACTCATCCTCCTTCCTCTTCTTCTACTATTATCCAGTCAAAATGGTCTTCTTCAACTACCCCTTCATCAATGGACAATACTCAACCACAATCAAATCATCAATCTGAATTACAACGTAAATCGGATATTATTGATGAAGAAATTAGGCAACATTTAAATTCAACTCGTTATTTATTCTTCCTTCCTGCTCATAAGGAAACGGTTTTATATGATTTAAGAGGCAATAGAACTGAAATTGATTTATCGGTTTCATTATCAGGGAATTTCTTCCTTTCTGAACCTCATCCGTCATCTTTATCAATTTCTAATGATTCTTCTGAACAATCGTCATCTAAAATTGAATCTCATAATTCTCCTGAATCTCCAAATCCTTCTCCTAGTTCAGAAAAGAAAGATTTAATGAAATATGATTTAACTTTTTATAGACGAAACTTATTCCATGTTTCTGCTACTGTATCAAATGCTCATAATGCTGTTTATGCTGGTAATTCTGAAAATCCTTTATTGAGATCAAGAATTCTTTCATTATCATTAGCAGTAAATGTTTTGGATGATAAAACTCCAAAACAATTATTATATTGTCCTCCTAAATCAACATTCAATCCAAATGATAAGAAATCTGATAATCAAGATCCAGCAGTGAAGTTTATTTATCCGAAAAGTTCTGGATATGATGAAGTTGTCAATTGGAAACGATTACAATTCCGTACTGCAACTGCTCATAATGGACGTAAGAAGTTACAAAATTACTTTTCTGTATGTGTATCAGTTTACGCAGAACTCGAAAATGCTCAAAGAGTTTGTTTAGTTAAGAGTTACTCGCGGCAAATAGTTGTTAGAGGAAGAAATCCAAGATTTTATCAAAATAGGGATAATATAATGATACCAGATGGTACTGGAGGCAGAGGAGGAGTTATTGGTGGACAAACAAAATCGAAATCAGAAGAGGAGGATAGGATTTTGAAAGATCAAGAGCAGGAAAGGTTCCAAGAACGTCAACTGCAAGAGCGACAGCAACATGAACGTCAACAACAGCAACAACAACAGCAACAGCATCATCAACGACAGCAACAACAGCAACTGCAACAACGAGAACGAGAGCGACAACAACAATTACAATTACAACATCAATCACAAATCCAACCACCTCAACAACCACCCCATCATCCACCACAACCACAAGCACAATTACAATCTTTTCAAGTTCAACAACCTCATCAACAATCATTCCAACATATTCAGTCGCAACATAATATACAATCAACACAAGCACATGCACCACTTCCCCAAATTAAACAGGAGAGGTGGAGTAGTTCGAGTTCAGAATTTAAAAAGAATAATACGGGTAATAGCACACTTTCAATAGGAGATGATGATGGCCATTCAGACGATGGACCTGGATATGTTCTTAAAATGCCAACAGGAGATGAAAGTGTTTCACCAAAAAACAAATCTTCTCAAACTCGAGATATTGATTATGAATACTTTCCGATGCCACTTAACTATTGGTTACCACCAGTTGAAGTTGTTTATAGGCCACATGCTATACATCATCCATTGAAATATCAGAATGTACCGCAAGAACAAGATTTAATTACACCACCACCAGGAGCAGCAGCGCAACCAATTAAGCAAGAGAGAAATGCCAAACGATTTTACTCTTCGGTGGAGTAATAATAGTTTTTATGTAATATTAAATGTTTTATATAATGATGACGATAATGTATAATATAGTTTTGTTTCTAGGAGAGAGCTTTTCTTCGCTTCGCGAAGAACTACGGGTCCGGGCAGAGCCCGGCCGCCGGAGGCATGTGTAGACAGGAATACGGTTATCTTTTGCCGATCGCAAGATAAGATAAGATAAGATAGTTAGGTTTCTGAAAGGAAGGAGGGGGTTTAGAGAAGGATAATTTTATATAAGTTATATAATAAGGTGGATTGTATAGGTATTAATAGATTTGAAATAGTGGATCCAGGTTTGGTGGTGTCTTACTTCACCAACATTTAATTAAGCGGCTCATTGCTCATTCCCAACCATCTTCAATGATCTTTGCATGAGATTAAAAAATTATTTTAACTGCATATAACGTTAGGATTGATTAATCTGAAATAATATATCGTTAAGATCAAGAGGAGGACAGTGATAAACCATAAAGTGAAGTTAGGTATAGTACGTAGGATTTTTAATTTCACTTTCCATTCATTTCCTTTTCATTCCTTCCTTGTCAACGCTAGTTTATTGCGTTGATTTCCTACTCTCTTCCTCACATTGTTGTCATTTTGGGATATCATGTTGGGCGTAAAAGTCCGTACTGGTATTGGTATTGTAGTTGCTTATACAGCTTATTCTACTTATATGCAATTAAGGACGAATTTTGAAATTTCTGAAAGAGCAAGATTGAAATTATTAGAAAGTGATTTGGAAAATGGTCAAAAGGCTGATTGGCCAAGTACTAAGTTTAGTTCGATGATTATTTCCGGCAAATTTGTTAATCCATTTATTGAATATAGAAGTCAGACTGTATTTGAATTCGTATTTTGTAGAATTAGTGAATTATTTCATACAAAACCAAGAGGAGGAGTTCCATATGATCCGGAAATTATTAAAAAGATTTTACCATCAAGAATGCCTGATTTTGATTTATTATTTAATAAAGGAAAGGATGTAGAGGTGGTGAAGGATTCAAATGACCATTTAAATGAATCTATTAATGTTAATCATGAACATGGATTTATTGGAGGTGGTGATTTAGAAGTAGATTATTCTTCCAACCTCCTGCCACCAATTAACAATCGTTTAACTCTTACATGGTTAGGTCAATCTTGTGCATTTCTTCAATTTCCTGGCTTTACTATGTTAACCGATCCTTGTCTTGGTGAACATCTTGTATCTCAATATATTGGACCAAAAAGAATCTCTCCTTCTCCCTGTAAAATTGATGATTTACCAAAAGTAGATGTTGTACTTGTTTCACATGACCATCCGGATCATTTGGAATTGGAAATTGCTGATGAAATTGGTAATAATGCATTATGGATTGTACCAGTTGGTGTAGGTCAACATTTACTAAAAAGAGGAATTACAAACTATAGAGAAATGGATTGGTGGGACAAAATAAGATTAGGTGAAGATGAATCTTCTAAATATTCGGGTTGGGAAGTTGCTTGTACTCCTGCTATGCATTGGTCTGGTAGAAAGATGATTGATTCAAATGATACTCTATGGTGTTCATTTATGGTTTTACGTCATAGTAAACCGATTTTCTTTCATGCTGGTGATACTGGTTATTCTCCAGACCTCTTTAATGGAATTCGTAAAGTATTTGGTAGTGGATGCCAAGTGGCTATGCTCCCATGTGGTGCTTATACTCCAAGATGGCATTTAAGACCTCAGCATATCGATCCTTATGAAGCTATTCAAGTAATGAAAGACCTTAAAGCTCATAAAATGGTAGGTGTTCATTGGGGTACTTTTGTTCTTTCTGATGAATACTTTTTAGAACCTCGTGATAAACTTCATGATATTGCAAAGAAAGATGATATTGGCAATGATGTGATTGCTCCTGAATTCGGTAGAACTTTAGTATTTAGACTTGATAATGATGAAGATGATAGAGGGAAAGGTAGAAAGAAGTATATCAGAGACGGTTTATCATTGTTAATGGATTAGGTGGTTTTTGCCTCCGGCGGCCGGGCTCCGCCCCGGACCCGTATGTATATTTGCTTATTTATTGTATAATCTTTTTTTATTTTACACTATATATTTTTATAGTAGAATATTTACAAAAAAATTATTTAATTAAAAATTAAATGAAAATGACGCGAAATGAACTGCTCATTGCTATTGATGACTAGAGAATAATATGCAAAATAAAAATAAGAATGAAGAAGATTAAACCTCTACCTAATACCCTTTAGCTTTGAGTAATTCTTCAAACTTATTAAATTCTTCATCACTTATACTATATGTATATTCTTTACTTGGAAATTCCCCTTGTTTAACTTCCTTACTATATTCTTTAATTGCATTTACATTCGTTTCTAAATAATTTGAATATCTTTTTAAGAACTTTGGAACAAACGTATCAAACCCTCCAAGCATATCTAATTGTACTAATACCTGCCCTGATGTACCACTTCCTGCTCCAATTCCAATGGTTGGAATCGATAATCTTTCACTGATTAATGTTCCAACTCTATCAGGAACTGCTTCAATAATCATAATGAAACATCCCGCTTTTTCGATTGCAAGTGCATTTTCAAGTACTTGTAATGCTGTTTTGGCTGTCTTTCCTTGCACTTTAAACCCTCCTAATGCATTTTGTCTTTGTGGTGTTAATCCAATATGTCCTACTACCGGTATACCAAAATCAGTTAATTTCTTAATTGTTGGTACTAATTCTTTACCTCCTTCAATCTTAACCGCTTGGGCATTTCCCTTTTTAATCATTTGAACTGCTGATTCAAATGCTTGCTCTGGTGATGTTTCATATGATCCAAATGGTAAATCTGCTACTAAAAATGATGATTGAACTCCTCTTGAAACTGCTCTACAATGGTAAATCATATCATTTAAATCAATTTCACTTGTATTATCATGACCCATTGAAACCATTGCTAATGAATCTCCAACTAATACCATATCAACTCCTGCTCTATCTGCCAACATACCGGAAATATAATCATGGGCAGTAATCATGGAAATTGGTGTTTTATTCTTCCATAATTTTCTGATTTGAGGGATTGTTACTTGTGGTCGTATTGTAGTAGTACCATCAGAAGGTATTGATTTATAATGACTTAATCTAAGAGATTGGTGGTTTGCTACTCTACTGCAAAATCTAAATCTTGAAGTATTAGTGAAAGTTTTCAACATGATGAGATGGGAGGAGATATATATGATCTTGATCTTAATAGAAAAGTTAAATGAGAATTTTGACTAATTGATTATTATATTATTGTCTATCTTCCTTTGCTAAAAATCTTCTTCGTTTATTCCTCTTATTCTTATTTTATATCTCTCGTACTCCAGATGTTACCCCGCGTAATGTCAGTCATCGGCTCATCGTCTATAATTCACCGCCGTTAAGTTCGGCAAAAAATTTATCAAACGACCCGCATAGCTTACTCGGGGACAAATCCTGCCAGTTATGAGCACAGTTCGGTTAACATTTAATAAGGGCAGTGCTTTAGGAGAAAAGGGGTTAAGAGGGTGTAAATCTCATCTCATAATGCAGGGTTTTTATGGGAATTTTTCCATTTTCGCTATACGAGAAAAAGCTGCGAGGTAGTAGAGGATCGTTGTAGATTGTAGTAATTTGTACATTTCAATAAGTTATCCAATCAATTCGGCTTATATAACTTGAGCAGCTTTATATTATATATATCTTTTTCTTCGGAAAGTATTTACTGAATAAAATTTAATACATACTATCCTACTATATATCTATGCATAACTATAGTTTGAACCACTCTATCAAACTTAATTAACTCACAATCCGACTTATATATCGCTCTATTTGCGTAACATGGTTCTTGATAGATAGACCCACCCAAATAGTTCTATTCATCTCTACCTCTACCTTCCTATACCATTTGCATGTCTCCTACTACCTCCTGCTACCATGTCCTACCTCTATGGCCCACTAAATAACGGCGTCAGCTACCTTAATTCCCATTCGGCGTTCGGTTCGGTGTTAGTTATTCCGAAATTCAGTTAGTGCAGGCGGCACATCGGTGCACCGGCGGTGTTTATGCAGTCCTAATTATTGACAGGATTTTTATTTCCTATTGAGAGCTTTGTATACATTTTTGAAGCCCTTTTTTCAATAAAGGAAATTACTTATTAATATATATAGTAGTAGTTTTGTACTTAAGGTTATTAGTGAAGATTCGTAGTCCGATTTAAGATACTTTTTCCACCACCACCACCACCACCACCACACGATGTTTTACTCTCCTTGGTCAACAGTTAAATCTTATAAACCTTTAAATCCAGTTAAACTTCCTTTAAAACAAAAGGAAAATAAAGATGAGTTTATTACCTTAGATAAACTTATCGAGGATAATATTCCTCAAGTCCATGATAATAGTTGGTTTTGGAATCATCCTTTACTACCTAATGGTGATTTACAAACAATGTATGCTGCAGCAGGTAATTTTGAATCTGTAGATAGAATCTATTATGGTCGTAGATTATTAACTTGGGAAAATGGTGCTACTATCTCAGTTGATCATGTAATTGATCCTCCAGCTTCTAAATCTGAATGGGAAGAATCTTTAAAGTATAAACCAACTGAAGATGTACCAAAATATCCTTCAAGAACAAGATATTTATTACCTGAAGAAATCATTAAAGTTGAGAATCCTAATGAAACTCGTCCTTTATTAATCTCCCTCCATGGTTTAACTGGTGGATCTCATGAATCTTATGTTCGTGCAACAATCAACCAATTAATCTCAAACAAACAATCTGATTTTGATTGTCTTGTTGTTACTAGTAGAGGTTGTAATAGAACTAAAATTACCACTCCTCAATTATTCTGTGGTGCTGCTACTGAAGATATTCGTAATTTTGTTAAAAGAATTAAAAAAATCCAACCAAATAGAAAGCTCTATATTGTTGGTTATAGTTTAGGAGCATCCATCTTGGCTAATTATCTTGGCCAAGAAGGTGAAAATATTCAAATTGATGGTGCATGTTGTGTTGCAAATCCTTGGGATTTAAATGTTAGTGGTTTAGAACTTCATAAAACGTTTCTTGGTAAACATGTATATTCCCCACAAATGACCAAGAATTTATTAAAATTAATCAATAATCATAAAGATGTTTTAGGTGAAAGTGAGGTTTTCAAAAAGGCCATGAATAAACCAACTCCAAAACTTCTTTATGAATTTGATGATATTTATACTGCACCATTTTTTGGTTTTGATACTGCTTTTGATTATTATAGATTAGGCAGTAGTGTTAATCGTTTAACAAGTATTCGCACACCAACATTAATCCTTAATTCATTAGATGATCCAGTTGTATCAAATATTGGTATACCATATTTTGAAGCAAAGAAGAATCCATATACCTATTTAGTTACTACATCAGTTGGAGGTCATTTAGGATGGTTTCAACCAGGAGGAGGAAGATGGTTTGCTGAAGTTATTGCTGAATATTTCATTACATTAGATAAGAATGTTGACGATATTAAGGGATCAGTTGCAGAAGTTGAACTTCCTGAAAGAAAATGGAATGTAAACAAGCATATTTTGTAAGCATTAAAGGTATTTTGTATTGTATATATATATATAGAGAGAATAAATAATAATAGAGTAGGTAGAGGGAGGGGATGGTGTGGCATGTACACGGTACGATGCACACGGTATGATATTTAGTCAGAATCTGTCTCTCCAGCTGTTTCATCATCACTATTAACAGATCTATCTGGGGTTTTATATCCTTCTACAAATGATTCTGGTTCTATTTTAACTTTAACATTGGGGTAATTAGATTCTGATTGAGGTTCTGTTTTCATAACAGTATCGTTATCATTATCGTAAGCAAAATCATTATCATTAACTGGTTCACTCTTTACTTCAGGTTGGTTGATTCCTTCATCATCTACGCCTTCCCCTTCTCCATCCTCCCCTTCTTCTCCCGTCTCCCCTCCCTCCTCCTCCTCCTCCTCCTCCTCCTTCTCCTTCTCCTCTCCCTCTCCCTCTTCCTCTTCTTCCATCTCCCTCTCCCTCTTCACCCCCCTTCCTCCACTACCTTCTCCTGATAATTCTGATATCTTACTCTTCTTAGTATTCAATAACAATACAAACTTTTTCATCATTACCTCATCATAATCCTTCTTCGCTTCTACAAGCTGCTTATTCTGCTGCTTCAATCTCTGACATTCCAGTTTACTTCTATATAAATCTCTATTCCATGCCCTAGTATTCTTATAACTTTCATTATTTATAGCAATTAATCTATCTAATGCTTTTGCACTACTCCCACTAGTTACTAAATCACACATTATTTTACCCAATCCAATAGCAGGCGCGACATTATTCTTCATCGAATACACCTGTTTAATTGATAACACCAACTTCTGATCGATATTACTCCATTTAACAATAACGCTAGCATAAAATGAGTCATTCTTTGTCGAGCCAATTTCTCCTAATAAAACATATTTAATTGTATTCCTCCATTCATCATCCTTCATATAATTCTTTGATTCCTTAATAACGTCATCAGTTATATTATCCAATGGTAATGCAACTCCATATTGAGCTGGTTCATTGGTAACAACAGTAACAGTAATAATTGTACCTTCAACAATCGATTCAACTACAGCAATTTCATTATCTAATTCATTTTCAGCAGTAAACACCCAAGATTTATTCATATTGAGAAATAATTCCATACACACGCTATCGTATTACCAATATTTATATATGGGTTAGGACAATCTTCGTATAACAATCAATTCTAATATTTCTACAATTTCAATGGCACAATGAATAACAAATATAATATAAATATAAATAGAGAATAGTACTGTAGTAAGTTCAATCAAAATATTTAGTAAAAACGCCAACTCTCCAACTGCTCTCCAACCGCTTTCTAACATTCAAGTTCGCCTCGAACTACCTGCATGCAGATTTAAAAGATTGCGATAAGATAAGCATAAATTAAACATCAACGGGAAATATACACACCCACCCGCTAACCCACCTGCCTACCCACCCTTCTAATGGAATCACCAAGCACATTTTCAGAATTATTAGGAACGTTTCATGAATTCTTTATCATATTAATACATAACATTCTCTACCTTCGCAATGTATATCCAAAAGAATCGTTCAATACAGTAAGAAATTACGGAATTGCATTATATCAAAACCGACATCCAACATTATGTAAATGGATAGAAGATATGTCAATGGCATGTATGAATCAAATTAAAAAGGGGCAAATAGAAAAGATTTCAATTGTAATATTAAAAGAAGAAAACAACTCTCCGCTTGAAAGATTTGTAATCGAATTAAGTGATTTTCCAATACTAAACGAAAAAGATCAAACAATATCAATTGATAATCTTTCAATAACATTTAAATCCTTAATAGAAGAATATAAAGCATGCTTAATTACATTATCAACAATGGCAAATACATTTGGTAGATTACCCGACGATATAACCTTTACAATCCTATTAGAAGCCAAAGATACACCCCTACCATCATCTTCTTCTTCATCACAACCATCACAGCCATCAACCATATCATCGTCCAGCATAACAAACTCCGATATTTCACCATGGATAACAGCAGATAAAAAACGATATCACCTTTCCAATTCCACCTTCAACATTCCAACCACCACCACCTCCTCCTCCCTCATCACCCATCCAATCCGATTTGTAGATGCTGGTCCAATAACTTTCAATCTACTTCTCCAAGAAGATAAGCAGAAAATAAAACTATCAATCTACCCCCTCACCACCACCCCCCACGGTGCCTCCGGCGGCCGGGCTCTGCCCGGACCCGTTGTTCCTCGCTCCGCGAGGAATACCACGATCATCTCAAATGCGTCAATTATCTATATATATAATTCCTCGCGTAGCGAGGAACAACGGGTCCGGGCAGAGCCCGGCCGCCGGAGGCACCGTGGGGGAGGGGGGGTAGTATATATTACAGTTAGGAGGAGATATACAAGCTATATGGTGGGATAATGCAATAAATTAAGAAAAAATAAAATGTCTGATAAAAAAAAATGCTAGGAGAGGTTCATAGTTGTTTTAGCCTTTTCATATACAAGATAGGAAATACTGACTGCTGGTGCAACTTTTGCAAGATTTGGTCCAAGACCTCTAAATAATCCTTTGTATCCATCTCTTTCAACTGTTTTCCTTAATACATCTCTGAAACCGGTATAATGATATGGGTGTGCTGCTGTTCCTTGTGCTTGTAATCTTGTTCTTAGTAGATTTACTGGATAGACAGCTGACGCTCCAAGACTACCACTGAGTGCTCCCATGGTGAGAACTACTATATTTGCTAGTTTTACTTCGGATGGATCGATATTGTATTTTACTGATTGGCTGTGAATGTATGCTTTTTTAAGTGCGGAAAAGATCCCAAGATCGAGTGCTGCGAATGGGAAGATTCCTAGTACTCCAACATGAATTCCTCTATAGAATATCCCTACTCCTCCTTCTGCTAAGGTTGATCTTATTGTTTCTACTAATAATTGATTACCTTTGTATGGGGAGAATTGTGCTGAGCATTGAACCCGGAATTTTAGTGTATCAATTGGATAAATAGTTAATTGTGCTGCCATACCTCCTAACCCTCCTGAGATGAATGTTGATGCTCTTGATAGTTCTGTTACGTCTACTCCTTCAATCTGTGCAAAAAGTCGTTTAACTGCTTCAAATGTTCCGAACTTCATTGCTGATTCGGGGAATACTTTAACTACATTTAATCCATTTCCAACAAAGAATGCCTTGATTCCTCCTTGACTCCAAAGGTGTCTTAATGCTGCTACTATTGGGCTGTTGGTGGTAGGAGCAGCTGCTGCTGCAATGGTTCCTGATGGTAACCTAATAGTTGCTGATGTAGCTGATGATCCAGCAGCATTAGCAGCAGCATTAGCTACTGATGAAACCCCTTTGGAGTGTAAAATAGCATCTTTTGCTACTTGAACACCCATCTTTCCAACCGTTGATTTAGCAACATTACTAGCCGCAGTTTTAACCCCTTCACTTGCTGCTGCTGCTGCTGCTGCTGCTGCTGGTGGCGGAGCTCCACTTTGGGCAATTAAATATACCTTCAATCTATCAAATGGTGCAGTACATGTCCTTGATACAACTCCTGCTAATCCTCCTGCTAAGAAATATCCAATTCCATGTGATGATTCGCTACTAAGTAATACATCTCCTTCAGAAGATAAATCTAATTCTTCAATAAAAAACATGTATGCAGATTTTAATGGATTTAAATCATATCTTGGTATAAATGTTAATTGATCTCTCCAATCTTCAATTGATATAAAGCCATCGTCATCTGAATCAATAGCATTAAATAAAACTTCAATTTTATCGCTATCGACTTCAAAATCAATATTATCAAGATGTTCAAACGCTTGTTTTAAATCATCAAGTTCTAAAAGTCCATCATGATTAGTATCTAAAATTTGAAAAGATTTATCTAAAAGAGCTTGAGTAGTGAGGATGTAATCTTTAAATGATTTATATGAGATAGTTTCCAAAGGGATATGAGGGTGAGATAGGGAAGAAGTGGGGGAAGAGGGGGTAGTAACAGTAGTACCAGCAGTAGTACTAGCAGTACCTGTATCACTTCCTCTATCTCCATCACACTCTGCTATAGTTTCTAACAACTGATTCACCGCATCATCTAATCCATCAAAATCTTGATACTTTTCAATCAATAGGACTGCTATAGATTCAGCATCTAATTCATTTTTACCTTCAATATCTAATGATTGAAATAATTCCTTTATTTGTGATTCTCTATTTGAGATAATTTCATTTGACATTGTATAAAGATATCATGGAAGGGAGAAAAGAATTGGTTGATTTATAGATCTCTCAATTTATCTTATCCAAAAAAAAAAACCGTAAATAAATGTCGTTTTAAATTAATTCTATTAATAAATCATAAAAAAAATTATCACAGCTGAAGTGTTTAGTGGGTACCTCTTGTTATTAGATTTTACTAATGATTTAGAGTATTTGTCAATGTTTTTTTCTTTCCTTCTATTCTACTCTCTTATTTTTCACACACTTCAATTTATTCCTATTCCTTCTTTCCTTCTTTCCTTCTTTCCTTCTATTCAATCTAAATTCAAATTTTAACTTCTCCAACTGGATCTTGAATATAATAAATAAATTCGGTAAAAATCACAATTATGCGATTGCGCGGTAATGTTAATTATCGTATCAAAAAGCAGTAAATTGGATAAAAGGATGGCAAGTGTTGTATTAGAGAATATTTAGAGGAGGTAAGCGATAGCAGCTCTAACGATAAGGGACGGTATAGGAATGGAATGTGAAATCAAGTAAATAATTTATACAAAAGTAGAAAGATTGGTTGGCATTATACCATTTACTACAATTATAATCTGAATGTAAGTAAGAATCATCTCATCAATAAATATTTAACAACATACACCCTGCATTCACTTTGTTAAAGTACCTGCATAGAACTATAGTTTCATTAGTAATTAACGGTCTAACATTTGATGAACGATTGTGAGGGTTGTAAGAGGTGAACCGAGGATATATTTATAAAGCCATCATAGAGCAATTATATGCAATTATATGCAATTATATTTAATATCGTTATATATTTATAATATCTAATCAATGCCAGGCTCTGGCTGTCTGCTAATTTATACAAGTTTAAACCTGATAACCGTAATAATAAGGTAAATAATTATCATCTTACTCCCTGTTACGGCACCTCCTATTTTAAAGCACAGTTTAAAAGCACAGTACTGGGAACTACAGCAAACTTTACGGCTGAATTTAACCAACTACTGTACCTACCGTTTTTACTAAACCTCTTCTTTAGTTACGGCAGATTTACTACTACCCTTTAGCGTTTTACCGTAGCAAACGTAAATTACTGCTAAACTATATACCCTAAACCTAACTTCTAGGAATAAGGAGCTCTCCCTAGCATAAACTACTATACCGAGGACACTAACCACATTGCAACAACCACCTACGCTAACCACTTAATCTTTATCAATATTACTACTATTTACATTCTAGATTCTTCTAATCATTATGTAAACAGCTTTCCCCCTTTCCCTTTCCCTTTCCCTTTGCCCATTAACACCCTTCACTGCCCACTACCGTCGTCACCTTGACTCGTCTTGCGCAATCAATTAATAATCAATTTATTAGTGCCCGCCAAGAAGAGAGTTACTAATAGTTAGCACGGAGAAACTCTAACGCTAATTTTATCGGCCATACGAGCCGGCGTTAATGCTTATGTAGTTAGGTACATAATTTTATCTCCGCTACCAACCCACTAAACTAATTTATCCGTTTAGCTTAAACCCGCGTTCAAAGAAACTATTCATGCATAGAACAATTATCACCGCTAGATCGTCAGAACAACTTTCTCATTTAGTAAATTGATTATTAAGAACCAAGACATTTTCTAAGCCAACGTAGTTTAGCTTATGTCGATCAACGGTGTTGAAACGTTAATCCGCTGATTAATTTTTAAACTAATTATACTAATCCGATAAATGTCAAAATGTCAAAAATGGATATAAATATTTATCCAATTGTCACGTAAAATTAAAAGATTCTTTATCAATCAATCATTTATTCATTCAATCATTAGTGATTATATCTCACCTTATTCTATTCATTCATATCATCACAATGACTTATATTGATACTTTTAGAAACACCCTTTTTGTTGACATTTTAGAATCACTTGGATTAGTTACTATTAAAAGTAATTTCATTCCTCAACCACCTAAAAATGCTCCAAGATCATCATCATCTGATAGCGATAGTGATAGTGATGTAGAATCAGTTACTGTTAAGTTCACTGACCCTGAAATGGCAATTGGCGATGAAAAGAAAGAAGGGGATGATAATGAAATCATTCCTTCTGATCCTTTCCTTGTAGATTGGAATGGCCCTGATGATCCTGAAAATCCTCAGAATTGGAAACCTTGGAGAAAGACTTTAACTGTTGTTCAAGTAATGTTATTAACATGTGCTACTTACATGGGTTCATCTATCTACACTCCTGGTCAAGAAGAAATTCAACAAGAATTTGGCATTGGCCATGTAACTGCTACTCTTAATCTTTCAGTATACGTTTTAGGATATGGTTTAGGTCCAATGCTCTTTTCTCCTTTATCTGAAGAAGCAAGAATTGGTAGAAATATCATTTACATGGCAACATTATTTCTTTTCTTTATTTTACAAATTCCTGCTGCATTATCTACCAACATTGGGGGTCTTATTACAGTTAGATTTATTACTGGTTTCTTATCAGCACCAGCAATTTCAACTGGCGGTGCAACTCTTGGTGATGTAATCTCTTTAAATTATTTACCACAATTTATTGGTTTATGGGCAGTTGGTGCAGTAGCTGCTCCAGCTCTTGCTCCATTACTAGGTGCTGCAATGGTAGTTGCTAAAAGTTGGAGATATACCTTTTGGTTACTTATGATTATTTGTGGATTCACTTTCTTAATCATGACATTCCTCTTCCCAGAAACTCTTCATAATAATATTTTACATCGTCGTGCTCAACGTATCAGAAAGGAAACTGGTGACAATCGTTATTATACTGCTGTTGAACTTGCTGAAAAGGATAAAACCTGGGGTGCAACTATTAAAGAAAGTCTTTATCGTCCATTAGCTTTAATTGCATCTGAACCGGGTGTACTTGCAGTTGATGCATATATTGCTCTTGTTTATGGTACTTTCTATCTCTTCTTTGAAGCATTTCCTATTGTGTTTGTTGGTATTTATAATTTCACCACTATTCAATTAGGTCTCGCTTACCTTGGATTCTGTGTAGGATGTGGTATTGCTTATGGAGTTCTTATACTTTACATGCGCGTAATTGTTAAACCTCGTATCATTGCTGGTAAATTTCTTCCTGAACATTTCTTAATTCTTGCAATGTGGGTCAGTCTTTTATTACCATTTGCATTATTCTTTTTTGGATGGACTGCCAAAGTCCATTGGATATTGCCAATTCTTGCTGAAGTGTTTTTCGTTATTGGAGCTTTCAATCTCTTTCAATCAGTATTTGGTTATCTTGCAAGAAGTTATCCACGTTATATTGCATCGGTATTTGCTGGAAATGCATTAGTTCGTTCAACATTTGCAAGTGCTTTTCCACTATTTGGAAAGGCAATGTATGATGGATTAGCAGTTTCTGGATATCCAGTTGCTTGGGGTTCTAGTTTAGTTGGATTTGTTGCATTGGCAATGGCACTTATTCCATTTGTTCTTTATAGATATGGTGAAGCACTTAGAGGAAAATCCAAGTATGCTAATTAGATTATTTATTCATAGACATTGCATTTATATATATAGTCGTTATATTTATTTATTTATATATTAATTAATTAATTTTATCTCTACCTGATTGATTGCATCGTATGAACTATATATTGTATAAGGGAAAGGTAAGCGTTTAGTTGCACGTACGTAGAGTGTTGCTGCTGGCATTGTCAGTAGTAGTACTCCCGTACGTATATAAAATAATACAGCAAGTAATGAAAGAGAGAATGGTTTAATGAAATAAATGAAATACTAAGGTATATATAGGACCTTCACTTGAAACACCATTGAATATAAAAATATTCTGATTTGGTTGCTCCTTTTGTCCAGGAACATTAAGTACATCTGGAGCAAGTACACCACCAATTACACCGGCAATGAAATAGCTCAAATATGTTTCGAGATAATTGTTGAAGCGGCGGGGCGTGTGGTGATTCCTTTATATGTTTCAAGTGCGGACCGGGTTAGATTCGCGCGGAGCGCGACAACGGGTCCGGGCAGCGCCCGGCCGCCGGAGGCAAAAGAGGTGAGGAATGTGTAATATACATTTATAGGTTAAGAGAGTCATTATCATCATTGAAGTCATTAGTAGAAGTTAATTCGGTGAATCTAGAAGGAGGAGGTGGTTGTTTAGGGATAGATATTCGTTTCATTTTTCTCCATTGATCTATGGAAGTTAGGGGGATGTGGGTGTTTGCTCTTACTCTACTTGGAGTTTGCAGAAGTGAAGAATCGTATTTATGGGGGTTGACTGAGGTGTTAGGGATAGGATCAAGACGGGTGGGTGAAGGTGATTGTTGGGGAATTCTTGCAATTGTTCGAGGTGGTTGTTTTATACGAGTTGGAGAGATGTCATTAAGAGTAACTTGCTGTAATTGACGTTTTAATTTTATATCGGAAAGTTTTGCTTGCCAAAGTTTCCAAATACGACCAAATCGCGATTTCTGTCGTTTAGAGAACAGGTCATCAGCAAAGTTTGTATCTCTTTTTATTTCAGATATTCGATAGTTCCAAGTGCGGAGGGTTTTGGTAAGGGTGGAGATGTTTTTATTGAATAGTTGAAGGGATACAATGTCGATATTTTCAATTATTTTTGAATGTTTTGTTTTCCATTGGGTGAATATTATGGACAAGAGGTTGTCGGTATGGGTGTATATTGCAAGATTGTATTGATTGTTTAGATGGATTAGTTGGGAGTTCCAATGTTGGAATGTAGTGGTTATTAGGGATGTGGTTTTGCTGTTAAGGAGAACAGTTGCTTGTGATTGGTTGTTGGATATTTGATTGTATTTTGTTTTCCAGTGGGTAAAGATAAGTTTAGTTTTATTATATTTAAATCGATGTTTGGTGGTGTTATAGAGAATTGTAAGTTTTGCTTGTTTACTACGATAAGTAGCTATTTTCCATAGAGATAGGGAGTTTTTAAGAGTTGAGATGTTGTGGATTTGACAAGCAGAAGAATAGTTGTCGGATATGTTATATAATGAAGAATTGTAAATTGAAAAGTACCGTTGAAGAAGATGTTGATTGTGAAATTCAATAGCTTGTTCATAATCATCATATCTTTGCTTTAAGTTTAATCTCCAAAAATAAATCACCTTCATTTGTATATTATATTGATCATATCTAATTGCTTCTTTTTTCAATGCCCATTGATATCTTGAAGATTTTCTTGATTTAATAAACCAATGTTTAAGATATCTTACACAAAGGTTGTTGTTTCTATACCGAATTAATAGCTCCAATCGTTCAGAGAGTAGCCAATGATGAAATCTCTGTTTAACAATATTGGCATCGGTTAGGCGGATTATACTCATTGTTCCAGTATTTAATCTCCATTGATGGAGGATTCTATGACAAAGCATGAAATTTCTAAATCGATTTGCTTCTAAAGATTGAAGAGTTTTAAAATACCAAGATTGAAGAGTTTGATATTGAATAGAATGATTGGAAAGGTTTATAAGTGGTTTAGCGAGAAGTGATAGTTGAGTATATTTTTGTAACAACAATAATGAATTTCGTTTTATTCGGGTGTTGTATAAGGAAGTAGCAGCGTTTATATCATCATTGATGAATTCTGACGAATCTAGCCAAGTTGTTAATAATTTCTTGGTTAAACCAACTTCATACTTTTCTTCGGCTTGAATTTTGTAATGTATTAATCTCCCAGTTCTATCTTTCCATTTTACAAACATCTTAATAGCTATTTTCGAATTATATCTATATTGAGCGATTTCTTCATAATATTTATAATTCCAATCACCAAAAAATCGATAATTCAAATTATCATTATACTGAACTACTGAAGAATTATATAATTCATTATAATACAACCGCCGTTTCCTCCATTTATTCATAAATTTACCAAGTATAAACAAACATGAAGCTTTCCTATCTTCTTTAATAATCACTGATTTATCATAAATTTTCTTAAAAGAATTAAACAATAATGACTTTTCATAGAATAATTGACCAGAAGTTAATTTCAACTGCTGTGAATCAGAATAATACCTCCAGAAACGAAATGAATCACGTTTCAACAACTGCCTATCCCTTGTAACTGCTACAGCCATTAAATTTTCATTATACATTGATTGTTGAATATACTTGTTATACCAATATTTCAATATTATTAACTTTTTACTCAACAACGCCCCATCTAGTCTTCTATTCAACTCATGTACCTTCACCTTCCTTGATTCAATAACCGAATAATCTAGAAACAATCGATTAAATCTTTTACTCCATGTTGATTCAGTATAACTACATAAATGAACAATTACATTCAAACAATTAAAATAGCTTGGCGACGATTGAGTAATATTATTCCTTTCCGTAAATGCCTTGAAAGTTTGAAATAATTCAGCAAAATCTGCTTCATTCAAACGATCTGCTGGATTACTATTACGATTAGTTCTAATCTTTCTATCAGCAGCATCAGTAATTAATCTCAACAATTGAACATCATTAGAAGTTAATTTATATTTCTTATGGACATGATTGAGTGGGTGTATATTGTGATTCTCTCTTCTCATTCTCCCTCCTTCTCCATCCTCTTCTCCTCCCTCTCCCACCCCCTCTCTTTCCTCCTCCTCCTCCTCCTCCTCCTCCTCCTCTTCTTCTTCGCTTCCAAATCTTCTCGATAATCTTGCATTTGCAGCTTGAAATATCGATTGTGGACCATATACTTCATCATTTAAATCATCACTTGAACTATGATTTGGATCATAATACGCCAACCCACCATCAACCGTATTCAAAATACCATCATCATCTTCTTCTTCTTCTCCATTAATAGAATTAGACATGGCATTTAAATTCCTTCCACAATCTTTCTTCAAACTATATAAACTATAAACCTTAGTCTTAAATATTTAACGCGTTGTGATTATGAGGCGCGATTAAAATGTAGATCTCAAAAGATAAGGTACAGACCCTGCAGTTCCTCCTCCCCTCCTCCTCCTCTTCCCATCTCCATTGCCTCCGGCGGCCGGGCTCTGCCCGGACCCGTTGTTCCTCGCTACGCGAGGAATTATCAGCATAACTATAATTCTCGGTTATTCATACGAGACTTGCTAATTAACCTACACCGAATACATGCAATTAATACTCCTAGTAATAATACCTATACTGTGTACCAGTGAACAGCACAGACCTACAAGATATAGTTAACCAAATAACCTCAAATTTATATTATATTTTACAGCTAACACTTAACACTAACCAAATATTAAAATACATGCCTAAATATCTCTAGCTTAATAATTACAACCATCAAACCTTCGTTACCGCTTCTCACCGAGAAGTTTAACACTCCTCGGAGGTTAGGGTACCTAGGCGCACACCATCACTATCTAATAACCTTATCTTATAACTCTTCCTATAATAAAATTTAACAATCTATTAACCTTGCCTATTCTAACTATAACACTATTGTCACTATATACTCTCTGTAATTACTAATTTATACTTAAATTTATTATCAAAGTTAACATTTATATATCCTCTCTAGATCACCTTCCTTCCTTCCAACCTCATCTCCACATCCCTTTAATTACCCGGCTACTGTACTCTGTACACTCCACCTACTACATTACTTACACCTAATCCATATTCAACTTCATCGACGTGCTACACCCACACCTCTTCCTTCATTACACTCAATATGAAGTTCTCTTCTCTATTACGCTTATGCGTAATTCCTTTACTATCAGTTAAGGCAATTGAGATTCCTAATGATTTTCAAAATATTAATATTGCTCAACGTATAGATCTTACTGGATCATATGTTAAAAGACTATTTGATGTTACTGCCAAAAATATTGCAAAAGAACCTAAATCTGATTATTTCATTGCAGTTAATGCCAATCAACATGATAATTTAGCAATTATTGAAGGACAAGATAAATCCACTGGAAGATCTGTATTTACACAAAAGGTTGAGGAATTAAGTAATGATGAACTTGTATATTATAAATTAACCTTACGTGAACCAATTGAACCAGGTAAAGAATTCAATTTATTAATCTCAGAAGCATTTACTGATATTTTACAACCTTTACCTGAATATGGTGATCAAAAAGATAGTCAATATCTACTTTATAGTGGAATAAGATATCCAATATCTCCATATAAAACTGATAAAGGATCATTAAATGTTAAATTACATGGTACATTTGCTGAAGAATTAAGTGATGAACCACTCAAACCAGGTAAAGTAGAAAATAATATTCTTTCATACGGAGATTTCAAAAATATTAAACCATTGACAATTAAACCTTTCAAATTACGATATATTAATCCTCGACCAATGATTAAAGCTGATAAACTTGATAGAGATATTTGGGTTTCTCATTGGGGAGCATCTGTTTCAATTGAAGAAACCTACTGGTTAAGCAATATTGGTACAAAATTAAAAGATAAATTCTCAAGAATCGATTATACCAAAGGACAAAATGATTATAATCTCAATATTGCATCAATTAGGGAACTTCACTTTAAACTTGCACCAAATGCAAGAGATGGATATTTTACTGATCTTGTTGGAAATGTATCAACAAGTAAATTTCACTCCAACAATAAAGAAACCAATTTCGACATTCGACCAAGATATCCAGTATTTGGAGGATGGCATTATAATTTCACCATTGGTTGGTCCCACAATATAGCAGATTTTGTTAAAGCAATTTCCCCAGATAAGTATATTTTAAAAGTACCAATTATTCAAGGACCACAAGATATTTCCTATGGAGAAGTTAATGTTCGTATTATTCTCCCAGAAGGAGCCAAAAATATTCAAATAGTATCTTTATTTGGAGGAGACTCAAAAATTTCTAATACTTTTAGTTTCCTTGATACAGTTGGAAGACCAACTATTGAATTATATTATAATAATTTACTTGATGGACATAGAAATGGTGATTTATATGTTGAATATACATATACCAAATTTGAAACTCTTAGAAAACCATTAACAATCGCTGCAACATTAACAAGTTTCTTTACAATTTTCCTCATCTTTAGCAAAATCGACATTTCAATCTTTAGAAAATAAATCCCCTCCTCCCCCCTCCCTCCTTTGCCTCCGGCGGCCGGGCTCTGCCCGGACCCGTTGCTCCGAGCTGCGCTCGGAGATGAATAAGAAAAAAAATACATTAACATCTATATAGATACATTATACACAACGGGTATTACTTGTCATTCCTCGCGTAGCGAGGAACAACGGGTCCGGGCAGCGCCCGGCCGCCGGAGACGTCGGCAGAAGCATTAGAGATCTTTCCAAGCGATTTTTTCGAGACATTCAAATTTGCGTTTACAATCTCGAATGATACCAAGGAATTTTAATTCTGCTATTCCTTGAAGAAACCAACATACTGATTTATGGTCCCATTGTTCGTCTGTTAATCCTTCGGGTCTTGTGAGTTGATCTTTGAATACTGAATAATAATCATAAATGTTTATAAAAACACTTGATTCTCTGTAAAGTTCATATAATATACTTATGTGAGGAGATTGTGCTGTTGATGGTGTAATATCTCCCCAGTAGTGTTTGGGATTGGATAATCCTAATTCTAATGCTCCTCTGTAGGAGGGGAAAAATACACTTTCTTGCAAATTGGCTAAATCACTAAGAAATACTTCATATAATAACATGTCTTTATATGGGATTAATGATGCTTTGAAATATTCTTCAAATGTATCGGCTAGGTTGTTGGTCATTGTATAATCTTTGGTCTTGGGATCGTGACATTTCTCTTGGAAATCGCTAAAGATTTCTGCGGCGATTCCTTCTTTATCGTTAAAACTAATTATTTCTAATTCGCTTATAATTGATAATAGATTGGAATCATCTGAAGATCGGATTTGTTCGAGAATATTTTCAACAAAACTTTTTCCGTTGTTATCTTGTAGTTTTAACAAATTCCCTGATAATGCTGATGGATATAAATTCATAATATTTTGAAATTCTCCTCTTTCCTCATATTGTAAATACTTTTGTAATGAGATTATAATATTAATTGTTGATAAGATATTTCTTGCATATTCTTTGAAATCTTGTAGACTCATATGAATTATTGATTTAAGATATTTATCATCTTCTAATAGTTTTATTACTTCACTATATTCTTGTTGTTGAACTTTTCTTTCAATAAATGACTTAAATGATGGTAACATTCTTAATGCTTTGAGGTGGGTAGGCGTTATATATTTATCAATCGATGTTGTATCTTCAGAACTGGTTAATACTGAGAATGGATTGGAATAATAATGGGCCATAAATATATACTTTAGAGAAGAGATGAATGTATCAATGCTTTCTAAACTTTGTTTTTGTCTATGAACTAACGAATTAAAAAGATCAGGCGAGAGTAGTAAAGTTGAATTATTATACGTGAATAATGTTTCACTAAGAATCTTCATAATTCCTTCTGACATTTCTGCTTGAAATGCTCGTCCTTTTAACATTCTAATGTATTTTCTTGATAATTTTTCTTGAAAAACTTCTAAAGAAGTAGCAACACTTAGCATTAATTTAAGAGGGATTATTGAGATGTATGATTGCATCATTTCAATCAATCCAGTAAGAATCGATACTGGAAATGAATCAGCATCTTGAACAGAAACAATGATTCTTAAATTAGATAATGAATCAACTAATCCATCTTTAACTTGTCTATTACACCATTGAGATAGAATATCAAAATCATATCTAAGACGTCTATCATAACGAATATCATTAGATTCATTTTGAGGATTACCAGAAGTAGCTGCACCACTAGTACTGGCATTGACGTCAGTATCGAGATCATCATTCATTACCACATCCATCTCATCCACATCTCCTTCCCCTGCATCTCCTACGTCAACATCTATATCTTCATCTTCGTCCACATACCCATTGCCTTTCCCATTCCTATCTTTATGCTCGGTCAATCTATGAACAATCAATTTCAAAGCAGTTTTTAAATTAGGACATTCTTTTGAAGATATAGAAACCATGAATGTCTTATTCTGAACATTCTGTACTCTCTGTATAATCTGAGTAAATAACCGTAAATGATTAGCAATATTTGAGCCAGGTAACACAATTGCTGTTGGTATACGACTATCTTGATCATTTTCCCATTCCTCCATAATAAAACTTTCTATAGAATCTAAAACTTCAATATTTGAAGTTTCTAAAAGATTATCAATCTTTGATTGTTGAGATCCCCATGTTTGATTAAACAATTTCCATCTCTGATCAACATTAGGTATAGGTTCACTACCACCAAGTAATCTTACAAAATGATTATTATCATCTTTTATAGGTTTAGCTTCTGAAGGGATATATTGACTAAAATTATATTTTGATACTTTTGGTTTAAAATTAGATCTATCTAAGAAATAAGTAGTCTAGAATGTTAAAACGTTACCATCGGTGCCTCCGGCGGCCGGGCTCTGCCCGGACCCGTTGTCTTCGCTTCGCGAAGAATACTTACTCTTTGACTATCGCGAACATCATTATTAATAATCCTATCAGGCATTTTTGGAAATATCAATAAATATCAATCTTCAACTTCAAAATGGAGAAGATCGTGAAGTACACTTCCTAGTTAAGGTAGGAGACATAAACATTAGCCCTAACCTTGACAACAGGGTGTAGCGATTAGAGCCAACTATCAGGTCAAGTATACTAATATTTATTTATATGTAAGAGAGTGTGTTCGTTATAATTATATATACTACTGGATTCTAATTGTTCAATCAGCACGGTGATTAAAATATATATGAGATGATAGAGAACTACTCTACTCCTACGAATCCTAGTATTCGATAAGAAAATATTTCACCCAAGATTCTGATCATAATCGCTACTCTACTCTCGACTTAAGAATAAATATACAAACGACCTACAGCGATAGCCTACCGACTAGCATATCCACTATGAATCCAACTGACCAATTCATCAGTTATCATATTGCTCATTGACCCTCGGCAAACTACTGAAGTCCCCTGCTACACACAGGCATTATACAACCTAATCAATACTATGTTCTTTCTTTAATTCATCTAATTTCGCCTTCCTATCTTCAATCTCCATAGCTGATGCTCTTAACATTTTAGGAATCGAATGAAACAATACAACTAGATACCTATTTTGAAAGTTAAACCCCGATAATTTATCGACGGCTACTTTAGCGTCTCTAGCGTCTTCGTAAACTACAAAAGCAGAACCCTTTGTGTTTTGGTCATTGCCAATTCTGATTTGTCTTATTGCGCCATATTTACCAAATAGCTCGTATAATTCGTCTGAAGTTACAGTATAAGCTAAATTCTTTATGAATAGAATATGATTTTCAGGATTGAATTGCTAGAAAGTTAGATTCCAGACGTAGTGAGGAACAACAGGTCCGGGCAGAGCTCGGCTGCGAGAGGAAAGAAGATGAAGAAGTAACATACTTTTGACATGTTCTAGGTTTTGCTTAAACAAATTATAAGAAGAAATGATTTAAGTTTCAGTAACCGTAATCCGCGAAGATGAAAGGGATGCATGTTGGTAGATGGAGATTGAATAATTATAACCCTTACCCATGTTTTATTTCTCGGATAGTAATAGAATGTAAACCAGATTGAAGATTTATGAACTTCCTCGCGTAGCGAGGAACAACGGGTCCGGGCAGAGCCCGGCCGCCGGAGGCAAGAGAGATAAGGCGGTAATAAAGTTGTAAAAATAGAAGTTGAACTCAGTTGTTGGAAGAGGCAGATGTACGAGTGTTTCATGCGTAAAGGGCGAGATTATCAAAAAGGAAAAAGTTAAAGCACCTTCTGTTCACGTCTGGTCTCCCACGACATTACTGATCAAGGCTCTCAGAGGCTTAAATATGATTGATCGGACGGGAAATCTTGTTTTACTCTGGATATGGCCTTAACTGAACATTGTTTTTTTAGACTCTAGTTCAAGTAGATGGATAGTCACGTGACTTGCTGGAATGTTTACTTTTCGAGAATCTAATTCATTGTTCCAGCCGAATTATATGAATTTAGAGGATAACAGGACTGAAATTTACAGCTAGGTGTGGTGTTAGCTCTATATAGCTAGCTATATATGGTTAGTGCATGGGTTTATCCAGTATCACCGTGGGGAAATTTTAAAATTTTAGCCATAGTAAATTTGTCTAAGGTCAAAATATGCAGCCCATGCCCTAGATCGTAGCCCATACCTTCTTAATTTGAACAATTCTGCAGTCTCCTGTAAGGGTAAGGATCTAATTGCCCAAATTGTTCCCACGGAAATTTTCCAAAAATCTGGGTTTGGATAGATTACTTTATTTGTCTTTCTACATCGTAATCTACCTTTCTGTAACCACTTTTAGGGGCCTACTCAATGCAGGGACATGTCAGGGATTGGCGGAACCATCTGGCTTAAATGTTTAGGGCTAGGGCGGGCGACGATTTGAATTTTTTGCGCTGAATAATTACCTTGGACCTTGTTTTGGAATTTATATGGTAGTTATTTTCCTCGATTAAGATCATCGGTACCTTATAATGACATTCTTAGTCCAATTATTCGGCTTACTATTTTGCGTACGTGCTAAAGAGTTATCCAGCCAATATATATGAGATATACAATGAGTTTGTTTGATTTGAACCATATATGCATGCGCAATTAATATTAATATAACATATGTTATATATATATATATACATAAAGGAAGAAATTCTAAACAATATAGTGGAATAAATTTAATGAATAGATAAGCTATTAACCATTTCCTAGCATTGCGATAGTCGGAGATTGTTCGCGATATTGGTATATAAACAATCGCTGAGAGAAATATTTCAATATGCGTATTTAATATCCTTTAAAAGGTGTCGGAATGCCGTTGTCCGTCGATGATACGCGTACATAATATGACGCCAACGCCGCACACGAGCATTCCCGCATTCTCAAATGTACACGTGCTTAGCACTCTTCGTTAACTTAAGTTTAGAAACGAGCCATTTGGCGGCGTTGAGATTCTTGTTCGAGATCATTAATTAATTGTATTTGTATATATATTTACTTATAAATATATAAAGTTCTATATCTATTTATAATAATTAAAACAAATGAAGCTAAGAGAAATACATTAATTATATATATTCTATATCCTTAATTTAGGTCGTTCAAAAGTCGTCATCATACTGCGTGCGTATCCCTTCTTCACCAGTATAATACTTAATTATAGATAGGTTATTGCTGAGTTTCAATTCAGCATCAAGTATAGCATAATGGCAAAGTTCACCTACCTTATACATTGGAGCCAATTGAAGTCCTCTAACAAGACGATCAACCGAACAAACCTCCACCCTTCTCAGAGCTAATGGGGTTACACCTTTGAAGTAAACACCCATAGACAATCTATTCAAAGTGGTTACTTCAACCAGCTCAGATTTCATAATATAGCGAAGTACTAAAGCAACCTTGTCTAACACAGGGAACTTAACAATAGCCTCTAATAGAAAGATACGCAATTTAGTAACAACACGTTCTATACCATCAGGCTGAGTTATTTTAGCTTTAACTTTCACCAAGACGAGTTGAGGTTTTTTCCTGTTGACAGAACTATAAACAACACCAGAATCAAGCACCAAACGCTCGAGGAATGAGGATTTAACAGTATAATATATGGAGGTACGCTCCATGACCGGCGTACTGTGTCTTTTCAACCATTCATCAACCTCCTGAATGGCATTTCTATCAAGTTTAAAATTGGTGGTTTTAATATCTCGCCCATACTTCTTTGGGGCATGTGTATTATTTCCTTTGAGAAGCATTTTTTCTAAGAGAAGCTTCTTTCCAATTGTAATAATTCTCTTAGAACTTGGGAGAGAGATATTCTTAATCAGTTTACACCTTCTTTCTAAAGGAAAGCACCAAAATGCTGTAGTAGGACCACTATCCTTTATTGAAGCTGACATATGAAGCAAGGTATGCATTGGTACTGAAAAGTCGTTCAACCAGAGCCTATGATTACCCATTCCTATAAAAGCTGATTCAATACTTAACAATACTTTTCTCATTCGGAAAGCAAGAATATCAAATTGAACAAATTTATACTTATGTTGATATAACATTCGCATCAGATGCGTGAGTTCAGCTAACTGGCTCACAAACTTATTTTTACCAGGATCATAATATTCACCGATATGATAGAACATTGGGAACAATTCCAATAATATCTTATAATTTTCAGCAGTTAAACTTATATTATCCTTAGCAACTGAGCCCTTCTGAGCAGTGTTACCAAATCCAAAATCTATAGCAGCATTAAGGTAAAAGTTATCTACTGCAAGAAGCACAACTGATTTTCTTCCCTTAAGAGCAATATACAACCATCTTATCAAAGTTTTGAGACAATTTTCAAATAGAAGATGCATAGTATCAGGTGGGAAAGAAATAGGGAATACAATAGAATCCAATTCAAGTAAGATAGATTTACCATTAATGCCTGTTTTCCTTTTTATTCCAGCAATTCTATCCCGTCTTGCCTTATTTGAGGAATTTTTTTTGAGTTCAATATCTTCCATTGTTGTAACAATACTTTCATGGGTTCTAAGACTAAAAACACTAGATGGAGAAATACCTTTCTTAGTGGTTTCACCTTCACATACTTGTTTTTCAACATTACATATTCTGCAAGGTGAGTTACCATTGTGCCCATTGAATTTCATGATAGAAGATATAGCAGGCATGTCTCCACAACACGCCACCATATGAGCTCGAAAAATACTATTCCCCGCTTCCTCTGGAGAAGCAAAAGAAATACCATAGCTCATTTCTGCAAAATCATCAACAATTGGTCTTAGAAATGTCTCTTCATCTCTGTATTTGCACTTCTTACTTTTTGATTTAGGATATGCACCTAGCACGACCATATTTCTTTCAAGCATTCGTTCTTTACGAGGCAAATTATGGACAATCACTCCAAGCACATTAACTTCATTATTGGATGTATTGTTTATATTTACACCATCTGCATAGAGAGAACAAGCAAATTCATATTTTTCAGAGAAATACTTCTGAGAGGGAAGTTCATCTTCAAGTTCAGTTTGAGTAAGATGTGAGTGCCTAGCACGAATCTCCTTTTTTTTCAATTGAGCTATTAATTCAGAATCCCAAATATCTTCAAAACAGTCACTATTCTTTCATATAAGTAAGGAAAATGAATCTTTTCAACTTCTTCACGTAATTCATCCTTAACGTTACGTATTCTTTCTGCAAGTGCACGCAGGAATCCTCTTAGTGATAGATACCAGAAATATGTATCTTTATTTCTTTCCCCTTCACAGTATATACACTTTGAATGATCTAAGTAGTCGCCCGTAAATGCCATACAACCTTCCTTGCAATAATATATCTTTCTAATATTAGTCCCATTCCAGTTACGCTTCTTTTCAGAAGTATGATCCACCATCATGAAAATACCTTTTTTCTCTATAGTTTTAAGATTCAGTGGAAATTTGCATTTTACTTCATCTTTAAGGTCTTTGAGAGCCTTGCTGTATGTATTAAGATCATGATCAATACTATCCCTGGATAACACAGTTGAATGATTCAAAATACCAATAAAATGATCCCTTTGATTTCCCTCTACTAGATTTCTAATACGCTCTGCAGCTTCTACATCGCTCAGCCCAAAAGGTACTTGAGTTTGTTCCAATTCAGGATTTTCTTCTTCTTCTTGTTCTTCTCCCTCTGATTCGTCTTCTAGTTCTTGTTCAGATTCCTCTGAATCAGGAGGATCGTCAGTAATTTTTGCTAATTGGAGAGCATGATAGAGAGGACCCACCTGGGTTGATTCATCTTCTTCCTCCTCTTCGTTATCTTCATCATCTTCAACATCATTAAGATTATTAGATCTAGGGGCTTCTAGCATTCTCATTGATTGTTCTGACGAACATGAGTTATCCTCTTGAATTACATCTGATTCTTCATTTGCAATATTTAATCTCCTTTGTAAGTTAGTAATTGTTGATCATAACAATATTATCTGGAGGTTGGTGGATTCTCGGCTTCAACTTACTCTTCTAAGCTGTTAGTATTATCATCACTACCACAATCGCTACAACTTTCTTCCTCGCTACCCCGTCCTGAACCTTCTTCACCCAATAAGTCTTCTTCTTGCGTACTACTAAAACGAATAAGTTAGTGTCGATCATCAAGATCAGTAACATTCCCAGCCGTTAATTTGGCGCGCATATCAACAAGTTCTGCGGATCAAAATTAACAAACATTCTTGATCAACTAGAAGTTCTCTGATGTTCACACTAGTTGAACATCAGGGAACGCAAATATCAGAAATTTGATATTACTAGCTGGCCAGGATTGGAAATCAGTGTGAACATCAGAACGCAAATATCAGAAATTTGATAACGAATTACTAGCTGGCCAGGATTGGAAATCAGATTCTGATATTCGCAATTAAGCTGAAGGAATGTGGATGATAGTTATAGAGCTGATATTCTGATTAACTTTAACTGACATAGCGTATATGTTATGCCTGACCAAACATAACTATATATAGAAGAACTTTCGTTATCTTTAACTTACGTCTCTTGTGATAATAAATGACTACTACCAGAATCAGCAATAAACTGATTAAAATCATGTTCCTGCTGATGTTCCATTTCAAGGAATTTACCTAAAAGTAAGTTAATTGTAACTATCCCTTGTTCTAAAGTGGCTTTTCCAGCCTCCGCTCGGGTTTGCAAGTAACGTTTACCTTCTCGAACCTCTTTTCTATGGAAAGGACAATGGTGAAAGTAAGTATTCCAATCTGAATGGTCCATTGTAAGATTACAGAATCTTAGTGGTTTATGATGCCACGGAACAGGAGCATTAATAACACTATCTTCAATAGTGGTTATACAATATTCAGTAATTTTCTTCTTATCTTCTGCTGGACAATAGTCTGTTAAATCATTCCCCATAAAACTAGTCACACTTTCTAACAACTTATAGACATCTGTAGGAGATCTTTCGGGCCAATCTGATGAATCCGATCTTTTTTTTTTCTGAAGAGCAACTTTTGATCGAAAATTTATCCATGGTTCAACTCCTTTTTTTGTAAAACTTTCGTATGGTGATTTTGTCCCCCTTCTAATATCGGTGTTGGGCTGATAATTGTAAGTTTTTAAAGTTAAGCGTTTTCTTTCACTAACATTTGTAGTCATTGTTATTGAATGCTTTTTTTGTATGATTTGGTGATAGTATAATTGGCGAAGAGCCAATATTAATTGGTCTTTACTGTAAGTCTATCAAGGGGTTACTGGCACGGCATGTAAATTCCTAAACGAGCCTAGTTGAAGGAATGAAATATTTAACAATTTAGTGAAGTTTACGTTCAGTTAACAATATAATGGTATCAAAGCAGCTTTCAACTTTACCTAAGGGTGATATCTTGTTATTCGACTTTCTTCAGCGTATTGAAGTTGCTGGTCATACCTCAGTATCATTTCTTAATGAATCAGGTGTTCATGAGGATCTTGTACTTTGTTATTCAGCTCTGGCTTCATTATTGAAGCTAGATATTTGTTCTAATGGAGAATATCTGGTGCTTCATTTCTTCGTTCAGGAACTAGAAAGGGCAACTTTGGCTACTATGATTGCTGTCTTACCAAATGATGGAAACAGTTCTATCCTCTCTTCAATTATATCTCAAGATGTTGATATGGATCATTTACTAGTTACAGGTGCCTTGGTCAATTTGAAGAGTTCTATTCGTCAAAAACTGAATTCCTTTACTATCCCTAAATTTGATCAACACTTTCATGAATTACTGAATCCTGCCCATACTAAAGCTGGTTCTTTAGAAATATTACGGGCTGCTTTCGACATATCTTTTGGTGTTCTTTTTGGTGTTGAACATCTGTATTTTTCTAGTGGTGCGTGTTACAGGAGTAGCGGCCAAACAAACAACAAGAAAAGAAGATTTGTATGTACTAACGATCAAATGTATGTATTATCTATATAGTGAATTGATTAATTTATGAATTATTTAAAAATTGCATTGCTGCCCGGGATTTTTATAAAATTTCCTAGAATTTCCGCTCGGAGCTAAAAAATCCCGTCCGTGGAATTTTGTAATCCCGCTGAGCGGAGATACGGTCCGTCCCTAAATGTCCACGGAGTTGATATCAAATCCCGCCGGAGCTATGACGGGTAACAGTTAGCGGGTAATAGCCCATGCATGCATAACGCAGAAACCATGCACCTTATTTAGCATTGTGCATATCAGCTTACTGCGCATTGTAAAATGAGTCTCTTGACGGATTGCATATGTCTTTGTCCGAAAGAGGAAGAAAGATCGACGGACGAATAATTTCCCGACGGTGATGCTAGCCACAAGCTAGTTGTATATAATGCGAAGTAGCTGCTGTATAAGCTTACGAATATAATTAATTATATTCGTTTTAATTAATTATGATATCAATATTAATTAATTGATATATCTTAATATATATATCCTATCGGATATCAAGATATCTATATAACACCATATGAACTATAACTAGCTTAAACCTAACTATCAAAGACAGAATAGAACTTTGAGATCTACATATCTTGTAATTTAACATATTAATTCGTATTGTATAACGTTCACGGACTGCATTACCATGTACATCTTCAATCGCATTCTTTCACAATTAAAAATAAATCGAACACTTTATTATGTATCTCGCTTCTTTTCATAACAGCGGCAAACTTCAAAAAAAATCCCTTCCTTCATTAGGTGAAAAAAAGATCAAAAAATATTGACAAGGACGAGGTTCGAACTCGCGAGGACTTTCGTCCAGCAGATAACTCAGTCGTAGTAACTTAAGTCTGCCGCCTTAACCACTCGGCCACCTTGTCGGGTTAATTGTTGGTTCTTGGTTGGAGAAAATTATAAAGCCAGTTCCTGGGTTAGGGTTAGATACCTATAACGGTAAATATCATTTCAAGGGTGGGAGAGCAAGGACGCACATTTACTCCAAGAAATGACAAACAAAGTTAACTGAATTTGTATCAAATGGCAGTGTAACTCCACTTCTTATATAATTGTAAACGTATATGTATAACTACTATATAATATTGTAAATTATCTATTGTTAATATACTTTTAAGCACCTCCCATTCCCTATTCAATTATATTGCTATTACAACTATATATTATCTACCACCTTTTAATACTATGATCTTTATATAAAGTTGCTTGATCAAGTACACTTCCACTATCGGAATCAATAAATTCTTCACTAAGATGTGTAGAATTGTGGAATGTTAATTTAACCCATCCATAACTAGCACTAGTAACAGCAGTGAAATTAGGATTGTTAGAACCAAGACTGTTTCCTTCAAGATTTCCTGAAGCACCAGAGGTAATATACCATGGTGCTTTAGGATTATTTAACCCATTTGGATCAACTTGATAATTAGCTACTGGATGTGATCTTTCATACATATGTTCATGTCCTCCCCAAAATAAATCGACTCCATATTTAATTAAGATAGATTCAAATGATTGCATAACATCGGTAAAACATTCGATGGAATTATAAATTGGATGATGTCCGGAAACAATAATCCAAGGAGTTTTAGATCTATCTACTGATGCTAAATCTGCTTCAAGCCATTTAATTTGTTGATTAGTTGGTGCAAAATTTGGGTTAAGACCTCCCCAATTATCATAGTTTTCACCATTAATCATATCAGTTTCTGTATTAAGTTGAACAAAATGAACCATTCCATGATCCCAAGAATACCACATATCTGGATAAAAGTTTCTAGTTTGATCCTTTGTTGGCATAGAAAAATGACTTCTCCAAGCAGTAAATTTATTTGGAACATTTGGACATAGAGCAGTAGTTGTATCTGATTCAATACAAGAAGCATCATGATTACCTGGGCCTACCATATAAGGAGTATTCTTTGTTACTGGAGTGAATTGATCATAATAACTATTCATGATATTATTATAAGCATAAGGACCAGAAACATTTGGATAAATTAATTCCTTTTCCATATCCATCCAGTTATCTGCATATCCAAAATCTCCTGAATGCCATAAGAAATCAACCGAATTACGGTTATTTAATACTGATTGAAATGTTGGAGAAATTCTTCTAGTAGCAGGACTATTACCAACAACGTAACCTAAATCAGCAAATATAGCAATAGAGAATTCACTATGATCAGATGTTTCTTTAGAAGTAACAAAGTAGAAATCTTCTTCATATGAATTGAAAGTTGGAGGATGTTCACCAATTCGATAATAATATTTGGTATTTGGTTTAAGATTGGAGATCGAAACGTGATTGTCCCAGGTTACAGCAGTTTCAAAAGTATTAGATTCACCAGTAGCTCTTTGGTTAAGGTTGAATGGGCTTTCACCATAATAAACAGTTGGAGTTTTTGATTTACTAGGAGTACTCCAAGATACTGTCATTCCATTTGGACCATTATAAGCAAGACGGAATTGAGAAGCACTAGTTGAAGGATCTGAATAGTTTTTAATAACAGGTAAACCTGGTTTAAACCAAGATGCGAGATTATCTATATCATTACTCCTTGGTTTAAAGATAGGACTTGCTACTGCAACTGATAAAAGACCTAATTGGGTAAGTGTTAAAAACAATTGCATCTTAAAGTTTCTGATATTGCACTTTTCATCTAATTTATTCGAGGAATTAATAGCATATAAATATTCCTCCAGAATCACCCCCTTATTATACTATCATGAAAACATGTAAAGTAAACGGTAAAAGGGACTCCGTTAACGGCAAAACTATCTACAACATGAGGATTGCACGTGTTTTCCATATACCGCTTATTTCTTTCTGATTCTTTCATAGACCAATTATCTGATGCCTTTTACAAACCAAGTGATAATCATGAGTGATCTTCAAGTGCGTGGTTCGGCACTGGATGATCATAACTAGCAATTATGCACTGAACATGAATAGTTATGATCCAAGTTTCAGGAACAGAACCTGCGAATCTAACCGTTATCTAACGGCCATACCTTGCATTAGTAAAGTCTTGTCAGGAACCGGACCTTTGTTCAGACATTAATCTTCATTGCATGCATATGTCAAACGAAAACGTGCTGAACCGAAAAATCATGATTTGTATCTCTATTCAGAACCTTATCATGAAGTATAACGCGGAGTTAATATTTATTTTGCCGCTTGTTTGTAGACCTAAGATATGTTTTATATAATCAAACACCTTGTATTTCTACAAATCATACTTAAAACATTGTATATATATATACTTTACATAAATAAATAAAGATCTTGCAAATATTCCTAAGATATACATAAATTTAACATGAAAATGGCTCTTCAAAATAATCTATATGATAATTACTTTTATGCAGGTTTTCTACTACCGTATACCTAGCTCTATCAACAAATGTTGGAGGTCCACAGGAGCATATGGCAGTTGTGCCTGATGCGTTGTTTATGAAATTAGCAATTTCTTCTCGCAACTTTGGACGACCACCATTGATATATTCCAATTGCTGAAGCGAGAAACAAGAATGTATACTTTCAACATCAAATTCCTTTTCATCATCTTGAATACCTATCTCAACATCTCCTTCTCCATAGCTACATATTAATCTTCCTTCAAACCACATTCGAGATATATAAATATGTATTTCCACATCACTAGACCTAGAAATAAGATACTTGAGTTCTTCACCAAACCATTTCAATGGTAATGGGGAACGAATTGCCCATAATAATTTAATAGGTGTTCTTCTCTTTACTGATAGTAGTGTCATTACCTGAGAAAATATAGCAGTTATACCGGTTCCACCAGCAACCAGCATAATACAATCATAATTATCTAGTTGTTTACAGCTTCCATAAAATCCTTCTATTACCACTGGGAGTTCTAATCTCTTATCTGGATGTCTTGATATCAATTCCATTATCTTCTTAGTCGAACCCGTTCTCTTTTTAACTATTGTATTAATCCGATTTGGATTATTAGGATCTTTATAAACGGTAAACGGATGTGATTGCCAGAAAAGATCTTTAGAAAGTATTCTAATATACATATAAGCACCAGGAGCAATTGAATTTACTCTTGGGGAAAGCTCAGTAGTAATTCTATAAGTATCATCATCACAATATTTAAACGCTGCCTTTCTTATTGGACCATACACAAGAATTCTAATAAATCGAGATATAATATCTATAGCATATATTCCAATTGTTAAATATACCCATACCATCCACCCAAAGTCGATACAATGTAAAGAAATACCAATTAGAAATACAATAAACAATATCTTATGGGAAACCGAGAAAAATTCATAACATTTTGCTCTAACTGTATTCGATGCAATAACTAAAATCATTATAGAAACATAAAGAGCAATATTTCCAAACCGCCAATTCCGAATCTGCCACCGAAAGGATATTGTATCAGTAATGATTGCCAACCAGGTGAAACATACAGCATGAATCAGAGCATGTAAGACAGTCATTCTAGCAGTCCAATGATGATAAACTTGAAAGGTTTGATAGGACCATCCAGTGAAACTTCGTATTGGATTGTTACGACTAGCAAATAAGACCATTATTGGCATTTGAGTAAAACATATAATCCCTGTACGATTTCCCATATATCTAAGAATTTGTTCTCTCTTATCATGTATATAAGGGTTTGGCCGAAATGCTTGATAGAAAAAACAAAGTGCTAGTATATTTAATAAAACATATATTGAAATGATTATTGATTGACCTCTAGTGGGTGCACGAATTGATAGAAATACAAATACTTTGATTGGATTATTATGATTCTCTTTGAAAACTGCTGGAAGTGAAACATGTCTTCTAATAGATGTTACAAATTTCCCATTATATTTTTGAATTATTCTATTGGGGGAAACTCTACAGAAATGAATAATAGATGCAGCAGATATGATAATAGTCCAATATATTAGTAAACTAATTCCAAAATAACTACCTAAACGATATTGCTGCTTAGCAGTTTTAGCAGCTTGAAACTCTGGTTTAAAGAGTGATTCATTTATATTTACTGATTCATATATTAACTGCGACTTTTCAATTTCATTAGGATTCAGCAATGTATTGATTGAATTAGCATATATTGATTCAAGATCCTTTGATGAATGATGAATTCCAAAATTAGATTTACAATGCTTTTCGACATATTGATAACCCCAAATGATATCTTCCTGGCCATTAGAATGACTATTAATACAATTCAAAACAGTTCCCAAGAAGGCCGTGTTATTACAACGACAAGAGGAAACATCCAACTCTGTTCCACACCCAAAATTCCATCGTAATGCGCAATTCCAACATCCAAATCCTAATACACTACTAACACCAACCTTTTGACCAACCGAGAATGGTATAGTAAATATGAATACTAGCAAGTACTTTGGTAAATATCTTTCAAATCTCATTACTATTTATCTTATATAAGAAGAATACTATGCCATAACTTTTACTACCAAATAATAAATAGTTTGTAATAAATCTATAAATTCTCGATCAAATGCAATATTTATTATACTACTTTAATATCTTTTACTCTTGAGAAGATATAGTTACAGAAGAATTTATCCAAACAGGTATGTACACTTGGAGGAACCATGCCGCATTTTATCCTAATGCTCTTTACTCATACCAGAATAGTAGATTTAAATGTCGCTTGTAATTAGGCTAGATATATAAAAACTTCTCGTTAATCAACAAAGAAACGAGCAGTATATTGTATAAGGAAGGAATTATATAGGAATAATTCGCTCAAGTAATTTTAGAAATTGCGAAAAGACTTATGTACTATATTATCATTTATAAAACTAAAAGAAAAGCAAATCAAAACAAAAGCAAATGGGTGTTAACTCTACAAAGGGGTTTTTTACAGATTAAAATTTAATGATAAACGAGAATATTGATGTAGTTTTTAGCGTAAGAATATAATTATAAACTCAACTTAAGGAGTAATAAATAAATAAAAATTTTGACCGGTGCATTAGGTCGGATTACCATTCTGATTCTAACCATTTGAATACCATATCATTTGATGGACCAACTGATACAATTCTTGGTACAGAGGAAACAGGTACTGGTGGTGGTGAAGGTAGATCTTGCTTGTATGTATAAATATCCTCATAATAAACAACCTTTCTTGTTATAGTAGGTGCTACTCTAGGAAGATATTCATTATCACATGGTGCTAAGTTGTTATCCATACTGGCTATTCCATTTACTGGAATACAGTTAATTCCATCATCAAGACTTACTGGGGAAACAATGGGGGTACAAGAGTTTCTAGATGAACTAGACAAAGTATCAACTGGAGGGCTAAGTACTTCTTGCTTCACGCATGGTTCCATTAAATTGGTGCTTACATGAATAGGTCTAACGATTAGATTGGGAGTGGGGATATTTTCATTAAGAGGAACGGTAGGAGTTGCATAATTACAACCATCTTCTTTTAATGATTGTTGTTGAAATGAATAATTTGGATAATAATCAACCGTGTACTTTGATGTTGTTTCTGAAGTAATGGTTGGAGGAGGAGGAGGAGGAGGAGGAGGAGGAGGTGGTGGTGGCGGTGGTGCTGATACTGTTGCTATAGTAGAATTATACATTGAAATAGACGGAGTAATTGATGATCTTTGAATTTGTTGAGACGAATCTTGAATAAATTCCTTAGCAACCTTTGGTACTCTACTCTTTGCTGATAATTTTCCAGTTGCAACAAATTTTGAAAAACACCTTTCGTAATGACGTTTTAATATATCACTTCTACAAAAACTATCTCTACAGATATGACAAACATGTGGTCTATATCCAGTATGTTGTCTATTATGTCTTCTTAAATGTTTGAAATGAACGTAAGATTTCTTGCAAGTTGGACATTCATATTTACCATAATCATTCTTATATGATTCAATTTGTAATTTGTATAAATTTTGAAGTACATGCTTTTGAGATTTCTCTTCATACTTTGTAACTAGTAAAGATAGAAGACCAGGAGGAATTGATTGTTGGACATGAGAAGACATAATATATACTCTCCAATGAGTAAAAGAAATACTGGTTAAGATAGAAAGTGAAGATGTAGAATAATCATAAAGTTTAAAGGAAAGGAGGTTAGGCCAATAATATTTGAGCAAGGAGAAGAATATAATTACTTAAAAAAGATTAAGTCCTTTATATATAATTGATTACGTTAGATAGTATTGTTTACCGGAAATGAAAGATCTCCATATGAAGTTTCTCAAAGGAAACATATAAATTCCAATGTTTAATATACAGAAAAGGAGTGTTCAATACAAGACATTTTAAGCTAAGGTTTATGCTCGCATTTTAATTTCTAGATGAAAAAAAGAAATATTTCCAACAGAAAGATGAAGTTTAATGTTAAATACTCAACTTTAAAATTAATCATGTTAAATAGATGATGATATGAAAATTTATGGATGCATGTCTCTGTGATCCGGATATTAAGGTAAGAAGGAATCAAATTAAAATGCTATCAAGACATTACATGTGAATCAAATCGCATAACGTTCGTTTTACATGTATGATGGTTAATAGATTGGAGATGAATATTATTATTCTTCAAACAATATGTTAATATGTAGGTGGTTGTTTAAAATGCAGGAAGGAAGTTGTGCTTTGAAGCGAGCAAAGTATATTATGAGGAATATACCTCAATGGTTATGTGTGATTAGGTAAAAGCTAATAAAGAATGGTAATGCATTATGGATGAAAGAAAAGAAAGAATAGAAGGAATTGAATATGATGCAACTAACATCTGATTTTGATTTGATATAGATGGAATAGAATGTTTATTTGCATAAGAATTAGCAAAAAATTATATGTAAATATCTCTTCTTGTAAGTTATGAAAGAACTTTGTTTTCAGTGAAGACCGAGTTACGCCTATGATATGCATTAGAATAGATAGTTGTAACTTTGTTTTGATTTAAATTTAAAGATTTTGAAGAAGTATTTGTTTCCAGGGTTATAATGCAAAGGGAGAGGGAGAGTTGTTAAATGATGATGTTTGTTATGAAGGAAAGAGTGGTTAGTTTGGCGGTGGTGGTGGTGGTGGTGGGTAAGAGGTAGATTAGTGAGTAATGAAGAGTTAGTAGGGGGGATGTAGGTGAAGGAGGTGAAAGAGGTGGAGGATAAATGGTAGTAGTTAATAAAGTAATTGGAGATTTGGAGATTTCTTCTAATTGCATATGAACAACGGCTTCGGTAGATACCCTTACACCCTACTAGAAAGGTTAATTCTAATTAACATTATAAGATATGTAGTAGGATGAGACGATCTCAACGTTTTTACATGATATCACATTGCACTCGAGCACTTTAGGAGTTGCTATTTATTAAGTTAAAGAAGATACATGAAAATACTCGGAAAAGTAGAGATTTAATTGGAAATGAAAAGTATAAGGTTAATGTATAAAAGGCGAATTTACAAATGAAGGAAATAAAAACAAATGAATTTTATATGTAGAGATAATAATAAATATGGAAGCAACGCCTTAGGAAGGAAGTTTAAATATATGGGGGGAGTTTTCGGATATTTAAGGTGGGAATAGAAGGAGAATGTATGTATGAGGAGGTGAAGGATGAAGAAGGAGCCTGAAGAGGTGTGGGCGTGGGCAGTCGGTAACTATGAGGAGACCGATATGAGGAGTGGTTATATGGTTATGTGGTTGCGAGGAGAAGAAGATGAAATGAGCAACAAGCGATTATGTATGATGCAATATAATTAATTTTAGTTAAATATAAATAGTTATATATTTATTAATTGTTCTTAAATAGTTTTATTCATTAGAAGGAATCACCTTTTTACAATATATAGCGTTACATAGTAGTTACCTATTTACCCACTGTTACACCATTATACCCGCTTACACTTGCAATTTATTTGTTTATTTTTTACCCCTTAATCCCTTAATCCGTTGAACCGTTTTGCCGTTTGTAAATCACTACCCTCATTCACGTTAAAGATCGGTTATCTCATTAGTTACCGATTTTGATCATCATCTTTAATAGTGTGGCCCTGCTTACTGTGCTTACTGATAAACCCAACTTGGGGGATATACGGCGTTATCTGTTGGAAGGTTGGTTATCATGGAGAAGAGATGATGAGGTTTGGTAGAGTATATTGAAGGTGAGTTATATAATATTCTTACAATATTTTCGTAGGTATTATTGCTATTACTACACTTTATACTTTGACTATACTTATACAATCTTATCTTATTCTTTTGTCATTATATAAATATATATAGCGTTTAACCATACTATTACTCAAATATCTATTGATCTTATATGATCTAGAATCCAATCATCTCACCTACCTACCTACATACCAACCGAAAACTAAGAATAAAGAATTTTATTTTTTATCCTTTTCTTTTTTGTTTTCTATTTATTTCTTTTTTTCTTTTGTTAACTCAACTTTCAACTTTCAACTTTTCCCCTCCAACTTTCCTTAACAACCATCTTGAGCTGGCAACTGGTTAACCTTCTTGAAATTTGCATTACATATCTGTACTCCTCTTGGGCAGGTTATCCGACCGGCCATTTTTACATTTATCAACAACCTTATTTACTCCTCCCACTGATTAGTCTTTATTTATTTACTTTGCCCTTATGGTTAAAGGGAAAAAGAATAATTCCGTCGATGATGGAATTCTAACATCAAATCGGGTTACCAGATCAAAATCGTTGGCTCATAAAAAGTTCCTTGAGTCATCGATTAATAATGAAGATGAATTTCCAGTTTTAAAACGGTTACAATTATATCCTTCATCAATTAAAGGAGATGGGAATTGTTTATTTAGATCTTTATCTGATCAATATTATGGTGATAATGGTAATAATCATCAAGAGATTCGTCAAGAAATTGTTAATTATATGACACAACATTGTGATTACTTTTCATTATTCCTTGAAGGTTCTGATATTGGTGAATCATGGCCTAGTTATATTAGAAGAATGGCAAAGGATGGTGTTTATGGTGATAATTTGGAAATCGTTGCATTTGCAAGAAGATATAAATCAAACGTTATGATTTATCAGAATGATTTTATGTATGTAGTTAGTTGTAGAGGAGGAGTGGAAGAGGAGGAGATTGACGACAGTGATGTTCGAGAAGTTCATATTGCATATCATACATGGGAACATTATTCTTCAGTAAGAAATATCAATGGACCTCATAGTGGATTACCATATGTTAAACCAGAGGTGAATGAAGAAGATGATAACAATGGTAGTAGTAACAGTACAAGTAATGATATTCCTAAATGGCAAATTGATGCTGTTAAACGTAGTATTCCTTATCCTGCTACGGATGAAGTTGACAAGTTAATTATTAAATTATTAAAAAAGCATAATAGTAATGACATTACTAAAACAGTAGAAGAAATCATCATGATGGATGATGGTAATGGAGAATTACTTATACAACAAGAAGATGATAATATTGAATTTACAACTGAATCTATTAATTCAACAATCAAATCAACTGCTTCATCTATACCCAATCCACCCACTCTCATTGCATCTCTACCATCCCCCTCTCCTCCTCCTCCCTCATCTCCCAAATCAACCAACAAAAGAATTGCTTCTTCACCACTAACTAAAGAACCTACACCACCCACCACCACCACCACCACCTCTTCTCCTCATAGACCCAAAAAATTAACTCCTAGGGAAAGAAAAGAGAAACAAAAGAAAGCTGCTGCCGAACGAAAGAAAGCAAATCGTTCAAGATCAACAACTACTGCCCCCATCAGCGATGCTTCCTCCCCTTCTACTCCAAACGGCATTCGAACAATGTATATATAATTTATTACTCCTTCTAACCACCCTCCCTTCGCCTCCGGCGGCCGGGCTCTGCCCGGACCCGTTGTTCCTCGCTTCGCGACGAATACGCGAGTAGTAACTAACGAAATTTTACAATTAAATTAAATTAAATAATAATCTAAACTACCTTAAGCAAGCTCCTTAACAACAGCATTGATCTTGGCAATGTTGGCACCAACAATGGTTTCAACTTTAATACCATTCTTGAAAAATAATAATGTTGGCATAGCAGAGATTTCATTTTCAGATGCAACATCTGGAACAGCATCAACATCTACCTTGAAGAAGTGAGCAGATGGAGTAGCATCAGAGATCTTTTCAAGAACTGGTGAAATCATCTTACATGGTCCACACCAAGTAGCATAAAAGTCGATGACAGTAAGTCCAGAAAATTCAATTTCTTGTTGAAATTGTGAGAGAGAGGTGATTGGTGAGACAGTCATTTTTCTAGTAGTTTGTGAGAAGTTTCTAATTGAACTGCGTGTAATAATAGATGCTAGTGATCTTTGACGAACAATAGAGAGCATGAATGAAAAAAAAGAGAACAGCTTCGATTTTATGGATATGCGCGCCTATTTATATATCCTCGAATTAATCATCGTTAATTCTAGAAAGCACTAAAATACTCCCTTCATTATTATTAAAATACACGGCTGATTACAAATTTCTGGATCCGCGGAATCTGATAAAAGTTGCTGTCGTTGTTATTTTGGCTGTACACAGACTGCTACTATTTCCTGGGTTAAGTAAGCAATTGTGGCTTGTATGATTAACAATCATAAGCTAATTAGCACCAGATGAGAGAATAACAATGAGTATATTTACTCATATAACGGGTTATTCAGGGTGCACATTGGATATCGTCGGCAAACAAGCAGTTGGGAGTTTACAAGAGAGCCCTGAGTTAAACGATCTACCGCGGACCCTCAAGTCTAGACTTTTAACTTTAACCATAATCATCATAAGCACCTAGTCTAGTACTGTTAACGTTGATTTCCTTCTCCGGCCGGGTTAACTTTTTAACTTGATTACGTACTCATACACTGTAAATCCCCCAAGTCAGCACCGGAAATACTGGGTTTTAATCATGTGACATTGTGCAATTATCCAACTGCTATTTGTCTCTCTCGGGTATCGTACGCGTGATGATCGGATTACGTGGTCCGGCCGCCGCCGGATGAAGAAAGTAAATATCATATTAATGTTCTCATCTTTATTTGGATACTAGTAGCGGGAATCTTGCCTCCGGCGGCTGGGCTCCGCCCAGACGGGTTGCCCCCGCTTCGCGGGGTGGTTTAGTAAGTTCGGAAAAATTCAAAAAGTTTTTCCGGCATCAACATTAGTTAATAATCAAAAAGTGTTCGTTATGCTGCACAGGGCAAAAGTGTGTATCGAGAAGTACGGTCGGTCATGGTGAACAAACTCGGTTAACTAATAATCTTCTACTAAAATGAGTAGAATTTATGTTTGTAAGTAAATTATATACACCTCTTTAACTCTTCTCTAACATACTCAAAGCAAACCTTGATACTTCACTATCTAAAGACTATATCTATTCATTATTCTTACCATTTGGAGAAATCATTGATGTAATTCCTGCTATTGATACTAAAACTGGCACATTTCGTGGGTTTGCCGATGTACAATTTGAAAACGAATTAGATGCCGAAGCAGCAATTGATAATATGGAGGGCGCTCAAGTATTTGGAAAGACATTGCATGTTCGATTGAGTAAAAAGGAAGAAAAGGTAGAAATTGATTTAAATAAAGCGGTATGGGAACAAGATGGAGGAGTAGAATGATTAAACGTCATTAACATCGAATAGGTTGGCATAGCAAGAATCATGTATAACACGACGCTACGAGTTACAACTCAATTACAACTCAATGACTACGCTATTTACATACTCTCCTTCTCCACACCCTCTCCACACCCTCCCTCTCCCCCTCCTCTATACATATATAATTATTTATTCTTTTATATTAATGCATTACATACTTAATGATGGTCACCAGATGCTTTACCAATGCTGACTTGATGTTCATGAACTCTGTCTGGTTGTTTACCTTGACGAGTGACTCTGAGATCACCAGAAGTAAATTTCTTTCCTAAATGATAACCAGCAAAGACACAAACAAATCCCATAGCAACAACTGATTTGCGTTAGAAAGGATTACCTCCGGTGGCCGGGCTCTGCCCGGACCCGTTGTTCCTCGCAAGCGAGGAATGGGAGTGTTTACTTACAGAGTGGGTAGACTTCGACTGGAGCACTTGAGAAAAGGCCCTTCTTACCAGCACCGGACTAGAATAAAAGTTAGTCAATTACCGTTGCTCCTCCTATTAGCAATCCCAACTTACAGCAGCCTTGAGTAAACGTGGAGATGGTCTCATTTTTCTTTAGTTTAATTTAGCAATATCAATCACTACTGTTTTATGAACTTCGAATGGATTGAAATATAAATTTCGAGATGCAGTTTCGTTTATACTGATTGGCTAATTGGTGATGTGAGCCCTTACCCTGGTAGGAAATGGGCATTGGGACAAAAGAATCAGGCCATTGTTTAAGCGCGAAAGCGGAAGTAAGGCTGGAGAGTAGGGTTGGTGAAGGTGAGACAAGCGAGCCAACTGTTAGTTAACGGCTAACGTGACAGCTAAAGGGATATTGAGAGAGACCTAAGATTGATTGCTGGCTTGCGTTGTAGAATAAATGAAGAGTTGAGTCTAACGAAGGTAGTATGTTTGTATGTTGTAATACAGTTGGTGTTCCTTACTCCTGCTACGCGTGGTTGACCGTTGGAGGTAATAATTCGAGCGAAGCGAGCAACGGGACCGGGCAGAGCCCGGCCGCCGGAGGCATTGGCCACGGCGGGACGAGGGGGATGAAGGGGTTGGGAGGTGCAGCTTTGTTTGTTATCAATGTGCAGAGAATGCTGATTTGGTGCATTATCTTGCTCATTTGGGGGTGATTGCGCGCAATCATGAGCTGGGAGAAGGTGAGGATTGAGTAAATAAAGGGGAATATAGGGAAGAAAGTGGGGGGATATAAGGAAATAACTACGCAATGGTAAGAGGAGGTAAGGGTGTAGAGAGAGAAAAGGGCTTAAGTAGTTAGGATTAAGTAGCCTAAATAAGGGGAGGGAGGCAATTATACATAATTGGGCGTGACTTTAGATAAGATAATGATAATGAATGGAAGGAAAGATTGATATGGGATTTATATAATTATAGTTGAGAAAGTGTTGTTTAATTTTAAGAAAGATAAGATAAAAGAGGAATAAAGATTATAAAGATTCATTTATTTGATTAGATAAGTTTTTCTATTAAAAAGTAATAGTTTATAATTAAACCGATCGGAATATTGAGTCCGCGGATTGATTAACTAACTGGCAGACGTGATAAGGAAATTTAGTGTTGGGGTAGGGTTTTTAATTTGATTTGCACCATTAATTTTTATTGTGATTTTGATTTTGATTTTGATTTCATTTCAGATTCTTTCTCGTTGTTGATTTTATCTTTTAGTTGAGAATCAACAATCTTAATTTAAGTTAAGATTTACTTTATTAAAGAATAAGGAGGATTGTATACGGTTGAAGATTCGATTGACGATTCGTATCATTATCATATAACTGTTAGTCATAGTATTGACGGATATCGGATTTAAAGGATTAATTTCGTCTTTGCGTTCAGTTGATATTTAATATTATTTTCTTCTCACTTTGTTTATAAGATTATTACCTTAGTTTCTCATCGACTCAAGTACTCACCTTATAAGATCTAATTTCATTCTTCAAAATGGCCTTTTATTTCTCTCCTAGTAAACATCATCCTTTAGTACCTAATCAAGATTCTGCCATAAACCAGTCTAGAAGAATCAATAGAGATGCAACTTCAACTAGTGGATTATCTCTTACATCTGGTCAATGGTCATCAGATCTTGAACTAGATGATAATCAAGAATGGGTGGTATTTTCTCCTCAATTTCTCTCCTCACATGCTGATGAAGAACAATCACAAAATAATGATAATGAGGATATTAGACCTGCTATTCTCACCAATATTAATAATACAATCACTTTACAAGAAGAGGAAGAAGAAGAAATAGACGAAGAAGACAAAGCATCAGAAGGAGCACTTACACCACTTGCATTTCCAACTCATAATGGTAGTGGAATGTTTCTTGAAGCATCTGATTTAACCGATCGAGTTAATGCTTGGAGATTAAGTCAATCTCAACTAGTTCTTCAAGAAATGAGAAAGTTAGAAAGAAAATTCTTTAATAACAACAATCATTCCACAGCCGTGGACGGGGAATCATCAGAATACTATATAAATTCAGGAATTGAATCATATGGATTAAATGGAAGTAGAATTGATGAAGATGCTATAGAGCAACAGCAACCCTCATCAACCTCACAACCATCACCAGAAGGGGCAGAAAAAAGTTCATTCTGGGCCACTTTACGCAATTTCATTGGCATAAACGACGAAGTATTAGAAGTGATTTTCGGAGAACGACTAATAACCGAAGAAGAAGAAGAAACAATAACAACAACACCATCAATAATTGAAGAACCAGAATCAACATACACTCATTATAATCAAGCATTAATAACAGGACCAATAAATTGGGAATCCAATATGATTACAAGTATATTTAAAGAATTGCACATACCATTACCACCAGAAATTTCCTTATTACGATATCTTGGAACACAATTATTAGCGTTAACGCAACCTGAATACACATTCACCCACCCACCACCACAACCACCAACAACCAGAATGCATCAACAAACTCGGCCACCCATGAATCGTAACAACCGGTCCACCCTTTCCAATACATATTCATTTCAAACCTTCAGTGCACATACCGATTCAATAATGGATCGAACATTCCCCTCCAACTACTGGGAAGATAGTGCAGTATCCAACAACTACTGGGAACAAAGTAGCAGCGTCAGCTCCACCCCCGTCTGGTAATTCAATTTTTTAGATCTATATATATATATATATATAAATATAAATACAAACTCCCCCCTCCCCTCTCCCGCCTCCGGCGGCCGGGCTCTGCCCGGACCCGTTGTTCCTCGCTGCGCGAGGAATGGTTAAAATCGTATCGGTTATCGTATAAACTTTCCTCGTGTAGCGAGGAACAACGGGTCCGGGCAGAGCCCGGCCGCCGGAGGCAGGGGAGGGGAGGGAGTAGTGGGGGCAGATTATTTTTTTCGTTGTCGAATTGTTATGATAGAGGTGTCTGTGGATATTGTCCATCCACAGTTGAGTTTGGTGGAGATGTATGTCCATGATTGTCCCGTTAATTGTTCAAGGGATGATTTGGTTAATGTTATATAGGATTTTCCTATGGTTTGAATTGATTTTGTTGATATTGTATGGTGATGTTGGTTCATTGAAAGTTTTAACCAAAAGTCTGGTTCTGTTTGTTTATAGCGATTCCATTGTACATAGTTGTTGGTTGCTAAGGATCTTAATACATTCCATGGTCTTTTGTCGTTTGGAATGTATTTATATAGGATCTTGTAGGCACTGTTGATATCATTATTGAAATGTGAAGTATGATATGCGTATAAGCAGACTATAAGGTGGAATTCTTTGTCGTCTAATGGGATGATGGGATGGATTGTATCTAATAAATAAAGAATGCTCGGTAAAAATGCTTGATAATTGCCCACTAAGACTGCTATTTTAACTGAATATAAAAACACCTTCTTTGTAAACTCGTTTGGTTTTAATGGAAGTAATGCTTCGCGAAGTTTTCCTAAACTGTTAGTGATGAAGGAGTTGGATGTGCTTGTAGGAATGGTAGTAGTATTATCATTAATTCTCCGCCTAGCACCCCTCACTTACGTAATGACATCAATATACTGTCCTCAGAATCTGGTTCTTTCATTACAACTATCGATTTATCTTTAATATACATATTATATACTTCTTTATCTATATTATGTAAAATATCTTCAAGATATTCCTTCTCAAACACCTTTATTGACCTTAATTGAATTTTTTTAAAATACTCCTCTCTTGCTTTAATATCCGTTCTTAATCGATCATCTTCACCTCTACTAACTAAACCATAATCATCACTTTTAACTGCTGGTTTACTAAATCTTTCTCTACGAGCTTTAGCTTTAGCAGCAGCATCAGATTCAAGTTCTGAAGATGATGATAAATCAATTGATGAATCGAACTTTTCATATCTTTTCTGATTCTGATTTTTCCATCTAGGAGGACGATATTTACCTGAAGACATTATTGTGAATGAGAGATAGGCAGACATAATTGATCATCGATTGATAAGATAACGAAATAATCTCCTAACCCAAAATTCACAGCCATAGATTTTACATAACTAGCAGGTTTTGATCACGAAGTGGAAGAGCGCCAGTAACGTAGGTAAACCATATATACGCTCACGTAATTTCATTAATATTAAATATTCACAACCACTACTAAAATCATAAGTAAATAAGTTAAAATGCCACCAAAAAAGATAATAAGTCCCGCATTCCCTCCGTCACAATCCCAAGCAACTAATATCCAATCTGCACCAGTTGTAATAGATGAACTTTCCCTTGACTATGATGTATCTTTAGAAAAATTACAAGAATTACAAGAAATGGTAAGTTTACAACAACTCTCCTACTTCACCGCCCCCACAAACTAACCTCTTAACCAGCTATACAAACTTCGTTCTGATCTACCATCACTACTGAGATCCATGTCACAATTAGACGAAAGAGATACAAGTAAGTCCCCCCGATCCCTGCCTCCGGCGGCCGGGCTCCGCCCGGACCCGTAGTTCCTCGCTACGCGAGGAAATATGAAAACCACACGCTATAAACCTTCCTCGCGAAGCGAGGAACTACGGGTCCGGGCGGAGCCCAGCCGCCGGAGGCATGTGCTTCGTTGCACGATGTACTAACGTGGAAGCTACTGGTGTATTTTATAAATGTGTTAATTCAGTTTCAACTTGGAATAATAATGTAGAAGAATTTTTAAGGAAATATAGTGAAAGTCGCCATTTGATTGAATTGGGTAGAAGGGAACGTAATGATTTACAGGCTGGTAATCAATCAAATGGACTGAATAATGATTTATCTTCTACTCAATCTTTTCTTCAAAGTGGTTTAAGTCAAGATCAACCTATTATTTTATAGATTATGGAACTACTATGTTCAATTTAATGAAGTTATGATATTGTCGTGGGTTTCTAGTTGGAGTTTGGGCAGGGCCCGGCTCTGCTCTGCTATGACCGGATTGATCCTCAGTAACTCCTCTAAAATTGAAAGAGTGATCTCACTCACATCCATAGCTAGTCAAAAATATGACTCTATCCAGAGCTGGAGTTAGGGAGGTATGTGTAACGTAGGGTTGAGTGATTGTGACTCGTTTACAGTGGATTGTATAGTAGTTTTGAGGTGGACTTTCACTCCAACTCCATGAAGCAATAGAAGCTGCCTGGTGGAAATAGATGAAGGTGTTATAAGATCTCCTATGTAGCGCAGCTAAGCAGGCTAAGATAGGCTGGGGCGGTATATGACACTCGCTAGTAAGTAGTTAACAATAGCTTAGATAATTTAAGATTTATAACTAGTAAGTGGTTTGAAGAGGAGATATATATTTATAAAATAGATTGAGTCGAATATATTAGATACTGACATTAGATATATAGTGAGCTTAGGTAGATAAGTAGTATATATAAAGTTATATATATAATAAAATAAATTAAGTTATATATGATATCGAGAGAGCTGTAGCTCTAGCCCGGCCGGCCGAGCTCAGTGGTGGTTTACAGGATGGAAATGCATGCTATATCCATTGAACATTAAGCGTCCATTCAACGAATGAGCCAGTGCACGAAGTGCAATTAATATATTGAATCAATAAACTTGAGAAGGATTTAGTTGTCAATTGGGTTATGAAAATGATATTAATAAGCGCTTATAAATTCCTCGCTTGCGAGGAACAACGGGTCCGGGCAGAGCCCGGCCGCCGGAGGCAGAGGATTAGGTAGTGTACGGCTGAATAGTATGGAGATCATGAAATTTCAGATCTAGAAGAGTCATGATTAAGCTCGTGAGTGACTAACATTGCTCGTAATTGTATAGTAGAGAAGGGTAGGTATGACGCATTGATAGGTTAGATAGATATTTAAGGAAGAAGGTTTAACTAACAATTTAGTTTTACAATATTGTGTTTTATATACTTAGCATTAAATCATGTCAGCTAATCTTAATGGTACTTTTGCAAAATGCAAAAAGGAAGGTAGAAATGCTATGATTACATTTATAACAGCAGGATTTCCTTCAGTTAAGGAAACAGTTCCTCTTTTAAAGGCTTTACAAGATGGAGGCTCAGATATTATTGAATTAGGGGTTCCTTTTACTGACCCTATTGCTGATGGACCTACTATTCAAAAGGCTAACCAAGTTGCTTTGGATAATGCAGTAACTGTTTCAGTTTGTCTTCAATTAGTTCGTGAAGCAAGAGAATCAGGAGTTCATATTCCAATTCTTCTTATGGGATATTATAATCCAATTCTTCAATATGGTGAACAGAGGTTTGTAACTGATGCTAAGAAGGCAGGTGTTGATGGATTTTTATTAGTTGATTTACCACCAGAGGAGGCTACTAGATTTAGAAAAATTGCTAGTAATTCTGGATTAAGTTATATTCCTTTGATTGCTCCTTCAACAACAAATGAAAGATTAGAACAATTAACGAAGATTGCTGATTCATTTTTATATGTTGTTTCAAGAATGGGTACTACTGGAGTTGCTGGTGGTTTAGATAGTAATGTTGATGAATTACTTAAGCGAGTACGAAAGTATTCGGGTGATAAGCCATTAGCAGTTGGATTTGGTATTAGTACAAGAGAGAATTATTTAACAGTTAGTCCAGTTGCTGATGGAATTGTCATTGGCAGTTATTTAATTAGTTTAATTGAAAAGACTGAAAAGGGGGATAGAGAAGCAGTTGTTAAGAATTATATTAGTGAAATTGTTGGAGGAAGAGATGTAGTTGTTGATGAAAGAAAGGCTAGTGATAGTGACGATAATGCTATTACCACTGATGATTCTATTACTGAAGAACAAAAACAATATTATTCACTTGTTGATAGATTTGGTGATTATGGTGGTCAATATGTTCCTGAAGTACTTCATCAATGTTTATTAGAACTTGAAACTGGGTTTAATAATGCTATTAATGATCAAGCATTCTGGGATGAATTCAGATCTTATTATCCATATATGGGCCGTCCATCAACTCTTTACTATGCTGATCGTCTTACTGAAGTTATTGGTGGTGCTAAAATCTGGTTAAAACGTGAAGATCTTAATCATACTGGTAGTCATAAAATTAATAATGCTCTTGCCCAATGTCTCATTGCTAGACGTCTTGGTAAAACTCAAGTAATTGCTGAAACTGGTGCTGGTCAACATGGGGTCGCTACTGCTACTGTTGCTGCTAAATTCGGTCTTAAATGTAAAGTATTTATGGGTGCTGAAGATTGTCGTAGACAAGCTTTAAATGTATTTAGAATGAAACTTTTAGGTGCTGAAGTTGTTCCTGTTCATGCTGGTACAAAAACTCTTCGTGATGCTTGCTCTGAAGCTCTTCGTACATGGGTAACAACCATCGCTGATACTCATTATGTTCTTGGTTCTGCTACTGGTCCACATCCTTTCCCTACTATGGTTCGTACTTTCCAATCAGTAATTGGAAATGAAACAAAAGAACAATTTGCTAAATTAAATAATGGTAAATTACCTGACACGGTAGTAGCTTGTGTTGGTGGTGGTTCTAATTGTTCTGGTATGTTTTATCCCTTCATTGAAGATAAATCTGTTAAATTAATCGGGGTTGAAGCAGGTGGTGAAGGTCTCAACACTGATAAACATTCAGCTACCCTCAGTGCCGGTAAATCTGGTGTTCTTCATGGTGCTAAAACTTATGTCCTTCAAAATGAAGACGGTCAAGTTCAAGATACTCATTCAATCTCCGCTGGTTTAGACTACCCAGCAGTAGGTCCTGAATTAGCATCTTGGAAAGATAGTGGTAGAGTTCAATTCATTGCTGCTACTGATTTAGAAGCTCTTCAAGGCTTTAGAATTCTTTCTGAAACCGAAGGTATAATCCCTGCTATGGAATCTTCTCATGCTATTTATGGTGCTGTTGAACTTGCCAAAACTATGTCAAAAGATCAACATATTGTTATTTGTCTCTCTGGTCGTGGTGATAAAGACGTTCAAAATATCGCTGATCTCTTACCTATCTATGGTCCAAAACTTGGTTGGGACGTTCGTTTCGAAAAATAATCATATCCTTCTCCTCTTTTTCCTCCTCTCTTTTGCCTCCGGCGGCCGGGCTCTGCCCGGACCCGTTGTTCCGAGCGAAGCTCGGAATTTTAAGCTTCTCGAGGGTTAGGGCCAGTCACTTCAAAGCGCTACGGCCGGTTGAAAACAAAATACTTATATAACCCATTTTACCAACGCTATATTAAATTTTATTAAACAAAAATTACATTTTTATAATATACAAGGAGTAAAGATTCTCACAATGCAAATTATTTGTAATTTTAATGTACTCTACTCAGAATCTCGCAAGGTAATCGAGCTGAGGTTCGACGTTCGTTAATAGAATATTTTACATATTATTCTATTATAGAGAATATCCTTGAAAATCACTCTGTGTACCTGAGAGACTCAATTTAATGCTCCTACTCCTTCCTCGCTCGCTGCTCGCGTTTATCTCCCAACATCGAATCTAACGCACGGCTGACCTAAAATTCCCAACTCCCTTCCTCTTCACCTTCTCATTAACTTCTATTACAAACAACAGCCTTCTCTCGCTCTCACTCTCTCTACCATACAACCACCTTAGATATCATCATCATTGCCACATTACACCAACCTCTTCTCACACTCTAATACTATCATTTCCATCCTTATCAACTCATCCATCAATCTCTAATCATGTCTGATAAAAAACAACCTTCGAAAACTAATTCTGATGCTTCAATTCCTATTGAACGGGTTCCTGATTTCACTCTAGCTGATCATATTTATAGATTGAGAACAAACCCAAAATCTTCAGAAACTTATCAAAATTCTTTAAAAATTTTATTAGACAATATTAAAGAACATAATCTTGCTCCTCTTTATCTTCATCTTCATATTGAAGGATTTCCTTCCATCCCTTGGGATGAAACTGTTTATCAAACTCTTAAATCTAATAATGAAAAGGAGATTGAAGGTTTAAAAGCAAGTATTAAAGAAGCAGAATCTGAAGAAGAAGAATTATCTATTATTGAAAATTGGGTAAAACTTGGTAATTATTATGCAAAAATTGGTGATAGAGAAGAAGCAATCAAGACACTTCGTAGAGCTTATGAATTAACTGCTTCTTCAGGTGTTAAAATAGATATTTGTTTTACAATTATTAGAATTGGATTCTTTTTTGATGATAAACAATTCATTGGTAATGAATTAGAATCTGTTAAATTATTAATTGATAGAGGTGGTGATTGGGAGCGTCGTAATCGTTATAAAACTTACAATGGATTATATCTTTTATCATCAAGACAATTTGATGAAGCAGCAGAATTATTAATTGATTCTTTATCAACATTTACATCTACAGAAATTTCCACTTATGAAGAGATTGTTGAATATGCAGTATTATGTGGTGCTATCTCATTAGGAAGAGTTGATTTAAAGCGTAAAGTAATTGATTCTCCAGAAGTGTTATCATTATTACCATCAACTCCAGCGCTTGAACCAATTACAATGTTAACTAATTCATTATATACCTGTGAATATGCAACCTATTTCCAAGCATTAGCAAGAACCGAGGAAGAATTTTTAAGACAATCAAGATATTTATCCCCACATTCAACATATTATGTTCGAGAAATGAGACGTAAAGCCTATGGTCAACTCCTTGAATCATATAAAACCTTATCAATGAAATCCATGGCTGAAGCATTTGGAGTATCTGTTGAATTTCTCGATCAAGATTTATCAAAATTCGTTCCACAAAAGAAACTCAATTGCGTCCTCGATAGAGTCAATGGAGTCATTGTAACGAACCGTCCCGACAATAAAAACGCCCAATATCAACAAGTAGTTAAACAAGGAGATGCTCTCCTCACCAAATTACAAAAATATGGTGCTGCTGTCCGTTTAAGCGGTGCTGAAAGAGTAGTTTAATAAACCCCTTCCCCCCCTCTCTCCGCACAATGCCTCCGGCGGCCGGGCTCTGCCCGGACCCGTTGTTCCTCGCTACGCGAGGAATAATGAAAATCGTATCGTCGTATCGTATAAAACTTCCTCGCGTAGCGAGGAACAACGGGTCTGGGCAGAGCCCAGCCGCCGGAGGCGTATGTATGTATGGTATGCAATGTCCCAGTTTTACGAGATCACGAAGTTATAATTTATTCTGCATGATTAAGATTTTGAATGTATTTATAATTCATCCATTTATAAATGTTAAGATTTGGAATTAATAATCTTCCTAGATTAAGTACAGGGAGTAATATTATTATTCAAAATATTAATATTAATATTAATATTGATCATCGTCGTACTTTCTTTTCTGGTATATCGGGCTCTCCTCCGCCTGTTCAAGATTATCAAATTAAGAAAATTTTAAGCATTCCTCCTCAACAAGTTTATCAAGCAGTATCAGATGTTGCTTCATATTCTGAATTCTTACCATTCTGTGTAGAATCAAATGTTACAAAAACCATTCCTGATACTGATATTCCTTTAAAAGTTGTACTTAAAGTTGGATGGAATCAATTTGATGAAGCATTTGAGAGTAATGTATCTTTCACTGATACTACTGTAACGGTAAGTTATGCCTCCGGCGGCCGGGCACTGCCCAGTCCCGTTGTTCCGAGCTACGCTCGGATGCTCTCCCCCTCCCCCCGTAACTCCGAGCGCAGCTCGGAGCAACGGGTCCGGGAAGCGCCCGGCCGCCGGAGGCATGTGAACTAACTCTGGTTAGGCAACTGCTGCTGATAGCTCGATGTTTAAGGAATTATATACAAAGTGGACGGTATTACCTTTGGAGGGAAAAGAAGATAAATGTTTAGTGGATTTTAATCTTCGTTATGCCTTTAATAATTCTTTATATCATTCAGTTTCTAATGCTTTTGCTCCTAAGGTTGCTTCTATCATGATTAAAGCTTTTAGTGAACGTGCTGCTAAGATTAATTCGAATCGGTGATTGCGTTATATAACTTATTATTTATTAGTTACTATAGAGATTAGATTGTATATAGGATAAAGTAAATAGATTAGATTCGAACGTACCTTTGCGGGTATGGGAGGGTATCTAATGTAAGGTAGGGTGGAGTAGGCGGGGCACAGAGGTTTCCGAGCGTAGCGAGGAACAACGGGTCCGGGCAGAGCCCGGCCGCCGGAGGCAGAAAGGGGTGAACGGAGAGGGTATGTGCGTCAGCGCATACGCTCTTCGTAGGCTGTACGAAGAATTGATGATAAATCATTTATATATTTAAATATTTATAAGTTTTTGATTTTATTATTAAATAAATTCATGAATTCTACTTTAGCTATGAATATCGTATTTCTAAGGGATTACTACTGCCTAATATTGTTATGTTTGTTACTGTACGTTACTGTGCGGTACTCTCCTCAACTGCCTGCCATGTTGGTTTCTCCCAACTGTTAACATGCAGAAGAAGGTTCATTGCTCGCCTGGCTGCTGGTACGGTACATCTGATTAAGAAGATTAAGTTACGATTGAACGCTTTCTCTATACATTGTACAGTGTTTGATTACGTGAAGAATCTATTTAAAGGGTTCTCTTTTTTTTGTTAAAATTTCGTGCTTGGTTTTAAGAAAGGAGTAATTGATTGTAAAGTAATTGGTTGTTGGAGTGATATTTTCTTTATCAATCTTGTAGTTACTTACTATAGTTGTAGCCACTGTAGTAACAATTACTATCCTATCGAAGGAAGTGCAAAAAGAGATACTCATATCTGTTGTATTATTTGGAAAAAAGTTCTTGTTTGAAATTCTCGCATTGAAATTTATCTTGTAATTCTCATTAAAGTCGTATCAGCTTGTCAAAATTTGATATTTTGACCCCCTATCATTCATATTCATCACCAATAGCATTGGCATTAAACATATAATCATTGTTATAGAACTACTACCTCGTTATGTCTCTTTTTGACGATGATGATGACCTATTCGGTCGCCCTTCCACTGATTCCGATCTTTGGTCTTTACCTCAACCAAAGGTAACTTCTCCTAAAGATAGACTGGCAAGTTTACTTGCTGGTGCTTCAGTTCCAAATTCTTATGATTCTTTATTTATGAAAGCAAAACCAATTAATGGTCAAGTTAGTTTAATAGACTTACAATCAATTGTTAATAGATCAGGATTGGATAATGGTACAAATGATTTAATTGTAAATTTAGTAACAAAAGGTAAGAGTCAACCATCAATTAATAGAGATGTTTGGAATGTTGCCATGGCATTAATTGGATTAGCACAAAATGGTGAAGATGATTTAGGTTTAGATGCAGTGGATTTTAATCGTAATAATTTACCTGATGTTAGAATTATAGGCGTTGAAAATGGTCACCATCATGATCCTTTATCAGTTACTTTACCATATAGTAGAGAAAGTTCGATTGGATCTGATTATCAATCATCACCACCGGTAATAGGATGGGGAGCGACCGATGAGTCTTCTATTAATCCATCTTCTGAACCATTACCTGCTTCTATACCTTCTTCAACTACCACTGATCCAGCTCAAAATTGGACCTCTTCATCTGATCCAAATAATTACAATCCAACTTCAAAAGATACTATAGTAATATCAGTAGTACCAGAGAGAGAAGGAATATTCATGTTTCGTCATGTCGTTTATAATTTAGAAGGTACAATTAGCTTTTCAGAATATTCCAATACACCCAAATCATTTAAAGTAATTAGAAGATATAGTAACTTTTTATGGTTACAAGATTGTTTAGTGAAAAAATATCCATTTAGATTATTACCAGTTTTACCACCTAAACGATTAACTGTAGATGGTAGATATCTTTCGTCGGATTCATATTTTCTTGAAAGACGTCGCCGAGGTTTATCTAGATTTATAAATCAATTAGTTAAACATCCTCTTCTTCGTAAAGATAAATTAGTTGCAATGTTTTTAACTGTAGATACTGAACCATCAGTATGGCAAAAACAAGCAACATTAAAAGTCGAAGAAGAATTCGCTCAAAGAATAATATCACCTTCCTTCGTAGCAAAATGGAATCAAGATGAAGAAATGAAGAAGTGGAGATCAGTAATTGAAGCATCTGAACAATCATTAGAATACATTACACAATTAACATTTATAGCAGATAGAATATCAAGAAGAGAAGAAGCCATGAGTGCAGATTATAATAAAATGTCACAAGCATTAACTCATTTTAGTGAAAATGTTCCAAAAATATATTTTCATCCATCTGGTGAAGTACCAGTAATCAATGCAGGACTTTCATCTGCTATTAAATATACCTCTACTGCATCAATGCTTTTAAGAGATGAAAGCCAATCTATTGATATTGGATTTCTTGAAGAGTTGAAACAATTACGGGAATTTTTAACTAGCTTTAAAGTAAGTTTTTGCCTCCGGCGGCCGGGCGCTGCCCGGACCCGTTGTTCCGAGCTACGCTCGGAGTTTTTTACTAACGGATGAAAAGGAAATTTTTGTTAGATATGAAAAATTCGGGTCAAATAGGATAGAGGAATTACAAAAACGTTTAGAACTTAATACAACTAAACTCAATCAAATAAAGAATCGTCCTGATGCTAGAGAATCGGAAGTTTTAAGATTGAAAGAATTCATAGCGAATGATAAAAAGAATATAGAAAAGCAGCGCAATCGTGATTGGCTGATTAAAGAATGTATTACTGAAGAAATCCTATTATTCCAAAAGACTCAATATCAAATTTCAAAGTAAGTAGTGTAAAGAAGATAACGGTAGATTGCGGTACTAACAAAATATAGAATCTTATCTGGATGGTCAGTAGATAATGTTAAATATGCTGAACTTCACTCGGAGAATTGGGGCGGTTTCAACAATGATGTATGTGATTTACCAATGTCAAACTAATATATATATACATTCCTCGCGTAGCGAGGAACAACGGGTCCGGGCAGAGCCCGGCCGCCGGAGGCATACAAAAATATAAACGTAAACGTAATATTATTAAGCTACTTTTTTACTTGAACTTACAAACCCACTTCCTTTAACTGTACAAATGACATTATTTTCATCTTCTTCTTTTAATACTACTTCTAAATTCCAAAATTTCTTGACATATCTTAATAATCTTATCACTCTTTCGTCGATAACCTTTTTACCAACTATTAGTCTTCCTACATCTTCTTTACCTAATACCATTAATGTTAATGCTAATAAGATTTGATTTCTTCCTACTATGCCTCCTAATGATAATTCTTGTATTAGTTGTACTGATACTTGAGTTCCTAGATCTTCAGGGGTAATACCAGCAGATGCGATTCCTTCAGCACAAATGGGCCAACCTCCTTTTGTTTCCGCAACTATTGTTGCACCGAAGCCAGGACTTTTACCAGATTCTTCTCCTTTTGCAACATCTGAATAAATAAATGTTTCTACTTGAGTGTTTTTTAATATATTACGAGCTGAATCGATTAATCTATTAACACTAGCAGGGCTAACTCTGGTAGAATAAGCAATACCACGGATTTTAGTAACTAAATTTGGTTGAGTGGCATGAATTGTTTTAGGTTGTAGGACCAAGTGTGGCATATAAAGTACAACTTCACCGCCTCCTAGGGGTTCAGATCCACGTTTGACGATTCTTAATTCTTCTCTGTCAATACCAAATTTTTGAAGAACTGGAAAGATGGTTGTTCTGATTGTATCAACTCCTAAATCTTTTGAAGAACTAGTAATACCTTTTAATGTTAAAGTAAGTGGTTTTTTACCAAATGGTGCTAGTAGAAGTAATGGTTCAATAAAATATCCAACTCCTCTTGATAAAGGACAGTTATGAGTATGCGATCCACCAATGATTAAACCCGGTTTGTATATGATGGTTGTACCAGTATATGAAATATCAATTATACTACCATTTGTAATTGCTTCAAGAAGTCTTAAAAATGAAACTTCATAATCTTTCAACCCGGGTTCAACATCATCAGATCTAATTTGTGAAATCTTTATTGGTTTACCAGCAAGAGTGGATAATGTTAATCTATAACGGAAATCTTCACTACCAGTGAATGTTAAAATATCTTTAGACATTATGAGAAGAAGAGAATAAATAAAGTGTAGATAGATAATAAAATAAATAAATAAATCCCAAGCTCTTACTAATAATTATATATTTCGTGAAGTGAAGGGAAATTTAACCTCGATGATCTTGAAAATTTCATGTCGATCTGTGCATAGGCAGGAATTTTTTTTAACGGTTAAACCCTCAGCATTGAAGGTTAAGTTACCCTGCTTTGTAGATGAGACGATTTCCCAATTTCAAATTAACTTCACATTAACAGGGGAGCTTACGTTAGAATTTGCATAGGGGTATATTTATAAATTATAATTTATACTTGATTTTATTACAACAATTGAATAAGTTATTAGTAATAGACGTTATAGAGCATTGATAAAGCTGTACGTTATAACGTGAAGATAGTGTGTATTATATAAGTTTACACTCAAGTTCATCAAGTTTATCAACATCACCTCAACCTTATCCTTAACTCCATTCACTTTACTCCCACTCCCCACCACCATGTCTGCTTCTACTACCTCGGGTAATAACTCAAAACGTCCTTCTCCTCCTACTGGGTATATGATTTCTGCTGCTAAACGATTGAAAGAAGAAGATTCTTCAAGACCAGGAGAAAGTAGTGGATCAGCAACTCCAAGTACAACTCATGCTTCAGCAATTGACCCTGATAAATTATCAGATGCTTTGCTCTCTGCTGGGGTTGATTTAAAAGAAGAAGAAAACTTACTATCTTCAACATTACAAAGAAATGATTATACACAAACAACTCTTGGTGGTAGACCATTTCAAGCACAAATACCTCCTCCACCTCCTCTTATTCAAACCCCATTTTTAGATCCAAGAAATGTTCAAAATTCGATTAGAAAAGCAACTAATGAACAAGGAATTCGCTATATATTTGATAAAGATAATGAAATTGGGTCGTTAATATCTGCTTCTTGTGAAGAATGGTTAAATAATATAGTAACATCTGCTGTATCATTGTCAAGACATCGTCGTAGGTCACGTAACGATGTTCACTCAAATATTTCAAAAGCTTTAAGAAATATCGCTATAAAAGATAAAGAAAGAGAAGAGAAATATGCTGCACAAAAGTTAGCAAATGATTTAGCATCTGGTGATAGTGCAGCAGCTGATGAGAAGAAACAACAAGAAAATGAAGAAACTCAACATAGAGCAACTAATGCTACTGCTTTAATGATGACATCTGGAAGGAAAAAGTACAGCTGGATGACAGGAGGTTCCTCACCTGCTGCTGCTGCACGAACAGGAAGTTCTAGATCAAAAAATGAACCTACTATAAGATATAGAGAAGCACGAGAAGAACCAGGAGTAGTTGTTAGAGACCTCCTTGGTGCATTAGAAGATAAAAGATTTGGAGTTGAAAAAGCAATTGTAAAAGGATATGCTAGATTAAAAAATTAACCTTTATATAAGATTTAAGTAATGAGTAATGAATATATTTATGAGCATTAATAGTATAGGGTAACGAACGGCCTTCGAAGGCTCCCATCCATGCCTCCGGCGGCCGGGCTCTGCCCGGACCCGTTGTTCCTCGCGTAGCGAGGAATTTATGTTAATATTAATACAGTTCAAATTCGTTCCACCGGACCGAGATATTATATTTATTCATAGTTAACAAATATCTATACATTCACATCTATATTCACATCTGCATTCAAAACTAAGCTTCATCTTATATCTCGCGTCAACCGGTCTTATTCATATTATTAATACGGTTCAAACTCGTTCCACCGAACCGAGATATTATATCACTCATAGTTAACGATCTAGATTCACATCTACATTCACATCTACATTCACATCTACATTCAAAACTAAGCTTCATCTTATATCGCGTAAATCGTTCTTATTTCATCTATACTTATATTATTAATACAGTTCAAACTCGTTCCACCGAACCGAGATATTCTATCACTCATAGCTAGCTAACATCTAGATTCACATCTACATTCAAAACTATCTTCATCGTATATCTATGGCGGAAGTAACTTACAACATCTACTCCTAGCGGAAGGTCGGAATTTTCAATCGTACCAGCCAGCCTTCTACATCAGTACATTCACCATTAATTACGTTATCATATCTCTTATATTAACTTATATAAATTATATAATCACTTCTAACTGGCTCTTCTCTCCTGATAAGATGCCCCTTACTCCGTTACACCTTCTTCCTCTTCGGCTACTGGCGGCCGGAGTACGTAATACCTTATTGTAAATGCACTTTTCAGCCCTCCGATGAGTTTGTCCGAGATGACAAACAGTTTTTCCGCTAATACCCACGTTAATGTAGTAGATCACTACTGCAAAAGGATCATATCTTCAACGCTTTCTGCACGTCAAATGAAAATTCATCGGGAATCGGTGGTTTTGTTCTCGGTTCTTCGCGGAGAATTTTTGTCACTACCACGTACAAGTTTTTCAAAATCAATATATATATATACAAATGTATCTAAATTCTTCATATAACATTTTAATAAACTATATCAAATATGGATTCCTATCAAAGCACCTTGGTTGAAAGAGCAGAATCACATGAAGAGGATCTTCGCAGTTCCTCTTCATCTATAATAACTAATATTATCGGAAATAATAGCATAGATATAGAAGAACAGAAATATGTAGAAGAACCTATCCCTCTAAACGAGGAGAGATTAGCAGAACAAGATTTCATTACAAGAGTTTTAACGACTGGTTCAAGAATTGGTGAAGATTTCCCACGATTAACTATGGGAGAAGGTAAAGAGTACCCTCCTTTACTAGATGTTAATAGAGAATTATATAGAGTTGATTTCGACGGTCCTGATGATCCAACCCACCCATTCAACTGGCCATTGCGTAAAAAGGTGCTTATTACAACAAGTTTATGTTTTTCTACATTTTGTGTAACCTGGGGATCAGCTGCTTATGCACCAAGTTTACAAGAAATTATGCATGATTTTGATGTTGGTTTAGAAATTGCTGTACTTGGAGTTTCGGTATTTGTTCTTGGGTTTGCGTCGGGTCCAGTAGTTTACGCACCAATATCAGAATTATATGGTAGAAAATTACCATCACTTCTTTCAGCATTTGGTTTTATGTTATTCATTTTTGCTGCTGGTTCTGCAAAAGATATTCAAACTCTTATAATTTGTCGATTCTTTTCAGGATTTTTGGGTGCTGCTCCTTGGGCAGTTGTTGGGGCAGTAATGGCAGATATGTTCAAAGCAGAATATAGAGGTACTGCTGTTGCTTGTTTCATGTGGATAAACTTCACTGGTCCTGTTCTTGCTCCTATTGTAAATGGTTTTGTTGTAAATTCTTATCTTGGTTGGAGATGGACTCAATATATTACTGGAATAATGGCTGCTGTTGCATTAATTGGAGAAATATTTATACTTGAAGAAAGTTATCAACCAATGATTTTAGCTAGAAAAGCAAATGCATTACGAGCTCAAACTGGAAATTGGGCAATTTATGCTCCACATGATGAAGTAACTGTTAGTTTTAATGATATGATTACTAGGCATTTAACAAGACCGTTAAAGATGTTATTTACTGAGCAAATATTATTCTTGATTACTCTTTATACTGCTTTTCTTTATGGTATTCTCTATCTCTTCTTAGAGGCTTATCCTATTGTATTCAAAGGCTATGGATTTAAAGGTGGAATAACTAATTTACCATATGTTGGAGTTCTTGTTGGTATCGTAATTGGTGGAGCATTTAACGTATTTTTGTTTGAACCATACTACACTCGCAAACTCAAAGATAACGGATTTAAATCAATTCCATCAGCAAGATTACCTGCAATGATGGTTGGTGGTATTGCATTTCCTATTGGGTTATTCTGGTTTGCTTGGACTGGTTGCTATCCAGAGAAGATTCATTGGATTGTTCCCTCTTTATCTGGTATTGTAACTGGGTTTGGATTATTCGTAATCTTTCCTGCTGCCGTTAATTATTTAATCGACGTCTATTTACCATTTGCTGCAAGTGCAATGGCTGCTACCACCTTCCTTCGTTCTGCCTTTGGAGGTATTTTCCCTTTGTTTGCTAATCCAATGTTTGAAAACATGGGAGTTAACTGGGCAGGAACTCTTATTGCATGTGTGGGTGTACTTTTGTGCCCCGTACCTTTCTTATTTTATAGATATGGTGATAGAATTATCGCCAGATCCAAATTTGCATTTTAAATTATTTATATATCGTTATGTATTTATTATAGAGAATAAACGAGTACGTATGCTCTGTTAATTTTGGATAGAAAGGTTAAATAGTTGATTTACTCTCGACGGTGCAAGTCTTTACGAATGACTCAGTAGGAGGGCGATTTAGCAAATAATTTTTTAACTTACAGTAGGATTAAAGAGATATATACTGGTTGAGGGTAGATTTCTTGGTCCATTAATTTACCCCCTTAATTTCAAGATCGATATCAATCCATATCCATATATATATACAAGTATAAATTAATAAATTATATGATACTTGTATATATATATATTATACGTATGTTTTACATATATTCTCAGGTGAACTTGGTTTAATTAAGTATATACATATGTATATACAATTTTTTTTTTCGTATTGTATTACAATACATACTATACATGGTATAATGCTATATATAATTGCCCTGGCTGTCGAATAATCCCATTTTATCTGGTGATAAGTGTGTACGTCGAGACGAATAAACCGGGGAACCTCATAAAATGTCATGGGTTAGGGTTTTTAATTTCGTGTATGCTTCTTTGATCTACATCTTATGAAATTTTGAGTCATGAAAAAGCCCTCATGGCCAAGTGGTAAGGCGCCTCACTAGTAATGAGGAGATCATCAGTTCAAGTCTGGTTGAGGGCATTTAATTCTTTTTGCTCTTCTTCTTTTAAAAGAAGAGACCTTTTTATTTTTCGGATGCCAAGGTCCCGATCGTTAATATCTCTCTGAATCTCCCACGAGGAATAACTAAATAAGCAGCTATAACCATCCTTTCTGTTCCATTTAAAGTTAGAACTTTTCCCTTCTCTCTCAACAGATATATGGTTATGGAGGTGCTGGATCGACCATTATAGGGATATGCCACTAATTGGGACCTAATTGTGTTCCTATTATGCTCATTTATAATATGTTCCAAGAAGTAACTACTAATGAACGTTATGTTGATGGTAAATGGATATTTGTTGCTCTAATAGCAGTTTCGGTTCTCAAGGATCAAAGTTTCTCAACATTGTTGTAATCTGTTGAGCTGCTCACGATTGCTGAGTTAGATGAAGTTACACTATACTGTAACAAAGAAGTAAGATTAACCAGAAAAAGCAGCTTGCGAATACGAACTGCCAAGATAATTTAGATAAATCTACTACTATTAACTAGAAGTAAGCAACGATGATAAGATATAGTTGGCTATATATAATATATAATTATATAATACAAAGAATAAATATATACTTTGTTCATTTTAATTAACAAACAATTATTTAATCTATATAACAACCATGTCCAAAACCGTTCTTATCACTGGTGCTACTGGCTATATTGCAGCACATGTTATTTCTGATTTCCTTGAAGCTGGTTACAGCGTAGTAGGTACAGTTAGAAACCAGAATTCCATTGAAAATATCAAGAAAAGCTCTTTCTATAAGAAATTCCCTGATAAGTTATCCTTTGTCATAGTGGAAGATATTACAATTCCTGGTGCATTTGACAAAGCAGTTGAAGGAGTTGATGGAGTTATTCATACTCAAAGTCCCTATATTACTGGTAATATTAAGGACAATGAAAAGGATTTATTACTCCCTGCCATTGCAGGAACAGTAGGTATTCTTGATTCGATTAAGAGGAAGAATCCATCTGTTCGTAGGGTAGTAATCACATCATCATTTGCAGCAATCGATGATGTTGGCAAGGGCCCACATTACGACTATGTATTTTCAGAAAAGGATTGGAATCCTGCCACGTATGAAGAAGCAAAAGCATCAACCAATGGTGGTTTTGTTTACTGCGCTAGCAAGGCATTGGCAGAGAAAGCAGCTTTTGACTTTATTGAGAAGGAAAAGCCAAATTTCACGATTTCTGTTATTAATCCCCCACCAGTATACGGACCTACACTTCATTACGTAAATGATTTATCCAAATTAGGAGAATCAGCAGCAATGTTCTATAGTCTTATGAATGGATCAAGAACTGAAGTCCCACCTACATTATTTCCAGCAGTAGTTGATGTTAGAGATACTGGTAAAGCACATTTATTAGCCTATGAGAGTGAAAAAGCTGCCAATCAAAGATATTTAACTACTAGTGGTGGTTTTCTCTATGAAGATATTTGCAGAATTCTTCTTGAAGAATTTCCTACTCTCAAAGGTAAAGTTCCAATCCCACCAGCCGAAAGAGATTCACAAGTTTATCTTAAAGTTGATAATTCCAAAATTAAACAAGATTTAGGAATCGAATTCTATACCTTAAAACAAACAGTAGTTGATTCAGCTAAATCGCTCTTAGAACTCGAACACTCTCTTAATAACTAATTACTAACAACATTTATATACCCTCCCGCGTCTGCCTCCGGCGGCCGGGCGCTGCCCGGACCCGTTGTTCCTCGCTTCGCGAGGAAGGTCTATACCGTGCGGGTTTCATACTTCCTCGCTACGCGAGGAACAACGGGTCCGGGCAGCGCCCGGCCGCCGGAGGCACACCTCCCCCCCTGCATATGTCCTATGCCCAGTAAAGGCAAAGCGCGATTTAAGCAAGATCTTATCATTCATTTCTCCCAATTAGGCAAAATTATAGAACCAGACGAAGGAGGTGGGCGGGCCAATAAGATGATGGAATAACCACCAGAAACAAAGTTAATGACAGTAGATTTTATCTTTGTGTCGACTATTATACGTTATACGTTATAATATGGGCTAATGGTAACACTTGTAATTGTGTGACAGCTTGGTTATATGCAATAGATATGGGCACAAACACCGTATTCATAAAAAGTTAAGTTACGGATATATATACAAAAATATGATTAACTATAAGACATTGTTGGTTATAAACAGTGGGTACGTGTTGATAAAGTGATTGCTGAATTCGATAAAATAGCGTGTTATATGAATAACATCGCATGATGTAAAGTGTATATTTCATAACGTTATCATAATGTATTATTATGTTGAATGAATAAAACTATTTCAACCCTATAAAATATACTCTACCATTTAGATATTAACTCCTCCTCCCTTTAATCGTTTATATAACGATAACTATATAGCTAGCTAACTCTTACCATTGATTCATATCCCGTCCCCTGATTATCATCCGCGCGGCTAAACACGCTTATGCAAGATTAAATTCAGGGGCTAATAATTAGCTACACCACTCTAACTACATTTTGATATCAACTGCTTCACGAAGATGTACGTATTGGGAAAATTTCATTTTACTTGACTCACTCCACTTTTATGCTTTAAGTCTTAGACAATCTTTAGGGTAACATTAATAGGAAGTGTACGACAACAATTGGTAGGAGGACGATTGAAGGGAAAAAGTTAGAATTAACAACAAACTTTAAACTATTTTTCCTCGCTTTTTATACTTAAAAAAAATTAACGCGACCTTAAATTTCGACTCCTAGGCAACTAAGCTATTCCAATAGGTTGACTTTGAAAGAAATAAACTTGAAAAGGAGAAAAAATTATTTAATAGGATTGGAATAGAAATACGTCGGTTATAGATAGATTAGGGAATTAGAGGCAAGGTTTATCAGCAAGTTCATTGTAATTATATGTATAATTATGGATATTCATAATTTTCATAGTTCTTTACCAACTCATATAGATGAAGGTATTCCAAATCATGTTCAATATGTTTTAACTGCTGAATTCGATATTAATGCTGGGCCCACAGTAACTCATCAGTATCCAGAACAAATTCATTCTGATAAACAATTGATGGCTGAATTGATGTTGCCTGATCAAATACATGCAAGAAATGAAGATTGGACAATATTTTTTCTTTATAAAAGAATTGGTTCTGAACAATTAGAATATAATATATTAGATGAATTTGATAAGGAGCAAGCAGAAAAGTTTTATGTTTTAAATTTAGTAAATACCAAATTTGATTCAAAGGCAAGAAGAGGTGCAGTGGTGAAGTCAATGGCAATTATAACGCGACATCCATTTTTTCAAATTTTCAAACCTTTGCTGTTGTTGGCTTTAGATGATTATTTTGATAATCCTGATATTTCATATTTGGAGAATTTATACTATGTTTTGAATAGTATTGATATGAGTAATGTGCCAAAGTTTACGTTAAGTGAAAGATTATTATTATCATCATCTGAATATACAAATTTATTTATAGATAAACTTGAAGGGAGTGTGGAGAATGGTCATGTAGGAGATGGGGGTGATGTCAAGGTGAAAGATGATGTAATTAATATTGATACAAGTAATACAGTTAACAATATGAATATAACAAATACAACAGATACTACAACTACCGACAATACTAATACAACTAATACCACTACTTCAACTTCCACTTCCACCTCCACCACCACTTCTAAATCTCGTTTATCTCATTCAATCCATTCCATCTCTTCCCTTTCTGATCCTCCTAAATCCCCCATCTCAATTAAATCATTTTCTGAAACATCTAATCATAAACTTTCTCCAACTTCTTTAAATAGAAGAACAAGTGCTGCTACTATTCAACAACCATCATTCTATATCGATCTTAAAAATCAAGGTCAACGGTTATCTTCTACTCAAGCAAGAACTGGTCAAAGAGATTCTCATTTTTATGATACAACAGTTCCTTATAAATCAATGAATATACCAATTAAAATTCCTACTGATTATTCACAAGAATGCCCAGGAGATTTCTCATTAATAAAATTAATCTCTTTAGTAACATCAATGAATTTACCATTTCAAACTTTGCATCCTCATCTAACGATTTATGGACCTAATACTCCACCTCTATTAGTACTTATTTTTGCATTATTAACACAAAAACGTATATTATTTATTGGTTTGAATACCCCCTCGAAAGATGTTGCTGAGCATGTTTTAACTTGCTGCTCTTTAGCATCTGGAGGTGGAATTTTAAGATCTTTTACAACTCATTCATTTCCTTATACTGATCTTAGTAAAGTTGATGATTTATTAAAATCAAATGGTTATATAGCAGGAGTTAAAAACCCTACTTTTGAGCATCATCCAAATTGGTGGGATATAATTGTTGATTTGGAAAATGGTACAATGAAAATATCTCCTGAAATTGGTTCTATTGTTACGCCAGTTCATTCCCATAGAACTTCAACATCATCAAATGTTAATGGAAGTGGACTCAACTCTCATCCACATTCACATTCTCATCCAACCTCCTCTCATCCCCCAATCAACCTTGAAGATATGCAATTTGTTGATGAAGTTAAAAAAATGGTTGCTAATCATTATGGAGAAACATCGGTTAGAACTCGTTGTCAACAATATATAAAACGATTTATTCGTATATCAACAAATTATGAAGAATATAAATATGGAGCAACCAATCTCTGGCCATCTTTTAACGATCCTGCTTATTTAGTTGTACCTGGTTATGGTTATACATGGTCAAATGTTCAACAAAAGGTTAGTGATCTTTATTTATACGAACCAGTTATTGAAGGATGGAGAGCTTCCCGTAGTTATAAATATTATATAGATGATCAAAGAGCTGTATGGCCATCTCCTCCAAAATATGTTATTAATTATGAAAGTCATCTTGATAGACTTAGACTACAACAATTATCAAATGAAGAATCTGCTTCAGTATTCGAAGCAGTGTGTACTCATACTCAAGATTATGATGATATTAATAGATTATTATCAGCAACTCATCAAAGTAATCTATTTTTCTTATGTTTAGGATTATTCCATCGTGATGCTAGTATAAGAATCATGACAGTTCGATTATTACAAAGAATAGAAGAACATAGTGCTGGTAAGTTATTTATGCAATCAATCAATCCATTTCAAAAGTTAGCATATAAAAGGTTATTAGATGAGATGAATAATACATCTAAACCATTCATACCGTTAGATGGAGTACCATTTTGAATATGATTATGTACTATGAGATAATGTGTGTATACGATTATACGATTTTTATTCCCCCCTTTTATTTACTATATATATTTATATATTATATATTATTTATTATTATTTTTTCTTTATACAATAATACTATTTACAAATCTAAAATCCAATTTTGTCCATTTAGTTCTATTCCAAATGTTAGATGCTTCTCTTCGTTAACTAATTTGAATCCTCTATTTTGATATATTCTTCTTGCAGTTGCTAGAACATCATTTGTCCAAAGAGATATTCTTTTATAACCTGATCTACGAGCAAAGTCTATACAAGTATCAACTAGATTACTACCTAATTTAAGACCACGAGCTTCGGGTGTTAATAGTAGTAACCGAAGTTTAGCAGTATCTTCATCTCCATCTTCATCTTTCAAACAGAATATACAACCCACTCTATTCCCATTATACTCAGCAATCCAACCTGATTGTTTTAACCGATCAGTACTATTAGCATAATCAGAAATAATTTTAGCAGTTAAAGCTTCCACTGAAGTACCATTCCAACCTAAACTAGCATATAGCTCCCCATGAGCCATAACGACCCAACCAAGGTCACCAGGTTTATCAGCTAAACGAATAATAGGATTTGATGAAAGAGTCATATATGTTTAATTTGTATTTAGCAAAAGAGAAGAGAGGTTGCGCTTACTTAACTTAAACTTATGAATTATAATCCTTTTATAGTTAAGAATGATATAATTCAAAGACTCTTTTGGAATACTTCGGAAGCTTTATCTTATCTTTTAAGCGATAAGATAACTCTGTTTAGGGAGATGCAAATCTTTGCATAACCGAGCTGTTAGCTATAATAATGTATTCTTAAATAACCTATAGATAAATAAATAGAATATAGAGTTACTTGAAAGTATTATTTAATTGTTAACCGGTTGACTTAAAACCATTAATTTATATCTCACTATCTATCAATAACCGTCATATCTAACTCCACCACCCAGACACCTCAGGGTGATGATGGGTTAGGGCCACCCAACCCACC